>OMOV01099297.1:0-14181 GCA_900312565.1 Beryx splendens | reverse complement strand
CTCTCTCTTCCTGCGAGTGCGGCTCTGTCTCTCCTCTCTGAGCGCCGTGCGGCCTGGAGGTTAGATGCGTGCCGACACTGTGGAAATGTTGACAACAGCTCAGCTCTTCACCGTCGGGGCTGGAGGAGACTGTTAGCAATTCAACAAGAATTAACGTCCACTTTTAACAGCTGATTTATGTACTGTGCAGCTCGCTTGTGCCTCACAACTAATGTTTGTTTGTCTAAGTGGGGAAGTCAATTGAATTATCAGGGACCAAATTACCGGCCTGCTTCCCTCGTACAATTCTCTCCGAGAGTTGCTGCAGTTTCTAAATGTTTTTTCTGTCAGATGACCCATTTCTGGTCATTCATGTCATCTGCTTAAAATGATATTATTGCTGTTGTGACGCTCATTTATGCCAAGTGTGGTTATTTTGTCAGCATGGTTGCTGCAATTCAGAGTTTTAATAATCCTGCACTCGCTGAGAGCAAACACTCCTGGAAATGGCCTTTTGCCTTTTTTTTTTTTAGATTAGCAATACCAAGTGAATCCAAGTTAACTTATGAAAATTAGTGCATGACAACAATGAAACATACAGTCTTCTTTGCAAGACCCCACTGTACCGTGGAAGGGAAAAAATAATTTTCTTCTAACCTGAACATTTCTCTCAGGTTATCCTTAGTTGTGGTGAATCGTTTCAATCGGAAAAACGGCTTGATCCTGTCATATATTCAGCTCTGAAATATTGATTAAGAACGGTGGAGAGATAAGTCACAGATATGACTTTGAAATGCAGAGGTGGGTTCAGATTCATTACTGTGCTGCTGCAGTCTGATTATCCATGCTATGATGCCGTGTGCTCTGAAGTCAGCCTTCTCACTGGATCATGATCGGATATTTATGGTGATGTAAATTACAGGTATAATTGGAGACGTCTAATACTTGGCTGTCAGTTTGGTTCTCTTTCCTGTAATACCATTAGAGAACAAGAACAATTATATAATAATAAAGCAATTATGTAATGGCCTAATGGCAGTGCCAACACTGCAGGAGGACTGTTGACTCAGCGATAGTGCAGTTTGTCTACGTATATTGGTTTATATAGTCTGTAATTTGATCTGATTTGAATGTAGTAATTGATCTGCATGTAATAACAATGTCATTTACTGTGCTATGGCAAGAGGCACAAGGAATTCAAGAGGATGAAAATAGCAGAGAAACGTTTTACGAAGACAAAGAAAGAATATGACTCCTCAACCTGAAAATGGACATGGGTGATCAGCATGCCTACTCAGGTACAGCTGCATGAAACCAATCCCACCTCAGGGCAAAGGTAGGCCTGTTCCCTCTCATATTTTACTCCCTGAATTCATCCTTGCCTCTCGATGGGAGCCTGACAGAGAGCAGATGTGCCGGTGGCCTCGTGTGCCTGATGCTCCCTAATCAATCTCCAGGGGTAGAAGGAGAGGCAGCAGGTTCTCCCCATCAGCTTCCCACCTGCCCCATAAGGGACTGAGGTAATCAGCCACTTCACTTCGATCGCCAGCCTCCGCACCCAGGGTGGGATGTCCGCCTCATCCTGCTCACTTACCCTGCTTATCCCCCCTGCCTCAGCAGTGATTGACCCCATGCAAGATATTCTGTAGCCGGGGTAAGGCCGGCCGGGGCGGCATATTAGGGGTATTGATCAGGTAGTGATTGAAGAGGGCTTATCAGGAAGACCAAGGGTGGAGACCTGAAGGCTACAGCAGCTGTGCTCCAGCTGGCAAATCAGCAGATAGCAGCAGGTAAAACAAATACAAAAAGAAAATCAACCTCTTAAATCAGAGTAAAATTCTGATCCATACCAGAGGTCAACAGCTGCCGCCACTCCTGAGTCAGGAAAGCAGGCTAGGAGAGATTATTAAAGGGCACGGAAGATTAATCAGCATAACAAGGAAGGATGTGAGATGAATCAATACACACACAACAATAGTCACCTTTACTGTTTCCTGCTCCTCTATTTAGGACTTGATTAAACATGCAACAAGTAGATTCTACTGGAGAAAAGTCTGTGCTGCCACCGGGCCCAGTACTGATGCACACTTCTAACACAATCAAACTGTAAATAACATAACTTCTAGCACAACTTTTAATCTGTTAAGTAAAATAGAAGTAACCTCGCCAGAAACACAATTTAAGTTACTTCCGCCACCACTGAGACTTGAATGCTTGAAGTAGCCGGTGTGATTCATGTGGAGACATAAAGGGCTAAAGCCCTTGAAAATCATTCAATGGCTTAGGGAAACACATTCAGTCCGACAGAGTATGACAGACCTGCAGGTATTCATCGAAAAGAGCCACAGAAATGTTGCACTACAGGAACCAATATGATGTTAGATACAAATTTAATAGAAGCTGGAAGATGGATTTTCTGGATGTAAGACTGCTGAAGTTGAGAATAGATGGTGTGAGTGGAGAGACTGACTGTGGGACCTGGCAGAAAAACCTGTTAACTGAGTAAATAAGGAAACTCAAAAGAGGCGCTCAAGACTGAAATGTTGCATCTACTGTATGGTAGCCATGGAAACAATAAACACACCATGAGTACGAAGCTTTAATGTGTTGAAAAAGAGTTTTGAAGCACCATGGATATAACAGTCAGCAGAAAAGCAGTGTTAGAGAAGAAAGATCACACTTTATAATAAAGGACTACATGCTGCACATTTGCAGCTAATCAAATGTGAAAAGTAATGAGATCTAAATTCATTCAAAAGTTGCAAATGTCAAATCAGATCATGACATATATTTATCATCTCTTATCATTTTAGTAAAATGTATGAGATTTCTATGACAGTGTGTGTGTGTGTGTGCGTGTGTGTGTACAAACTGCTAACTAGCAGCTACATAGCCCTCTTTAAATTCTCCAGTAACACAAGGCGGGCAGGCAGAGGACAAGTCCTCTTTAGCACTGGCCATGCAAGTCCCTCTGTGATGCTTACAGTACAGTTTCTCATTCTCAAGTTAAGCATGCGCGACCTGTCTATTTATAGTTTGGCTCATTTTAATCAACAAATACTGAGAGAAAACGAATAGAGAGACAAGGAAATAAACTCTCAGTTGCCAGCTCACTATGAAATAAAGATCAAGGCTATAAAATGTCCCTGAACTTGAATTCCACTTCAAATGATTGCAATGACTGGGCAGGCAGTAATAAGCACCATGTACAGCATGCGCACAACTCTAGCATCCGCTTCAAACACCGGCAGTCACCACCGGTAGATTCAGCTAGACCTGTGAAGGGCTAAATTTGTGCCAAATTATGTTAATTTCAAAGCAGCAGTTGCATTCTAAAGCTTTATGTCACGTGTGAGGGATCGGAGGCTGGACCCAATTGCAAAGACCGGCAGGAGAGAGAACTTGGTAGAAATAAGGACCTTTAATAGACTAACTAAGGCAGAATACAAAAACAAGCAGGTAATCCAAAAGGGGCAAAAACTCAAAACAGGCCAAAAGGCAAAAGGCAAACCTAAACAAAGAGTCCAGGGCAGGCAGGCAGGTAATGAAAAGACTTACTGGCAAAGCACAGGAACACCGGGAAGACAACCGGTAACACAACTGAGCAGGTAACACGACTGACAAACTGACAAAGAACACTGACAAACACAGGCCATATAAACACACTGAGGCTAACACAAACGGGGAGCCCCTGGTAGGACGGGGGAGAGTGCGGGAGCTGATAGGCTGAGGCAGGTATAGGTGAAGGGGAGCAAAGAAAGAGGACTAATGAGCTGATGGCTGACAGGTGTGTGTATGCTGAAGGAGGGAAAGTCCAAGGACATCTGGTGGCTGGCAGGAGGATGGCCGAACTGGGGAGTGGATGATCAAGACACAGGGGCAGACATGGACAGATCATGGCAGACAGGGACAGACAGGGACACATCGTGACACTTTAATGGATTTAAAGGCTTCAAAACTCTGACACTGACATCCCCAGTGGACTTAAGGTTTATAGGCGTGTTATCCAGAGAACTATAGCCATGTTGGGCGCACGGCATAGGGGTGATCCACCCTGTCGGACCCCTCCTTATCTCCTCCTCCTCAGGACATAAAGCATCAGTTCAGGAGAGCATGAAATTGTGTTTAGAGACAAATGGACGTAACTGATGGTTTTATGATCACCCAGAGCAAACACCCAGACCATTAGCAAGTTAACAAGCCAAACATTCTAATAAGCTGAGCTTTTCTCTTTGCTCCGCGTAGGACCCTGGAGCACTTATTGGGGTTTAATGATGAACTGGGTAATGGCTGGATCGCAAACAGACAATAAAGGAGGAGGGGAGGGCAGCTGGAGGTCTGTTTAATCTGAACATTTTAACTCTGCTGTCTCTTTGCCAACAACTGTGGAATTTCTGGTCACGTCTTTCGGGACCAAAAGGATACTGAGGGAAATTGCTTATACATAGCAAATCAATGACTGCAACAATGATCGAGTCAAAAGTTTCATTAACTTGATCTCGGGAACATTGCTAGTGGCAACAGTGGCACTCGGGGCAGAACAGAGTATAGGTTACACATGCACAGTCAGACTTTAATTGAGAGGAAAAGGGGACAGGACATGCCTACTAATAAAATAAAACAGAGAACGTGAGATCTACCTTTGCCCCTAAGGTGGAAAGTCTTTCATTTAGTCTTAATTTAGTGCTTACAACAGGAGTGAGACAAAGGCTCTGTGTTTTTATTGCAGTTACATGGATATGACTAGGAAAAGTTATTAGAATTTCATTTCATCTCTACGTGGAGTGCCTTCAGAGTTTGAATTTGAATGATGAGCAGTCATCCAAAACAAACAAGTTGTCGAACAGTGATAGAGGAGAGAGGGCTTCGGAGGATTCCCTAAGGGAGGCCCTGTTCCAGCTCCAGCTCAACTCCCCTCGGGCCTGCAGTCAAGTATGAAGAAGATAGCAGCTGGCGTATCAAACTCTCATACGCCTGGGACTCAGGGGCAAAGCCCTCCGAAAGTTGTGAGCTCGCTCATTTGCAACCTTAAACTCCAAATTAAATTTACTGTTTGTCTCTGTCGGTAGAGAACCTGGAGTATCAGTTGATTTAAACGTTCAGCCTCGTATCAAACCCAGATGTACGGCACGCAGCTGCTCTTTACAGTCCTCCTCATCACACCAAAAGGGCAGCTGAAGTCAACTCTTCAACAAAACTACTGAGAAGTTGTCAATAGTTTTTCAGTCCCAAAGTTCTTATTGAACTCTCTTCTCATTCTTTGTACATGAATGCCTGAGTTGCAATACTTTCTCCACAGTGTCGTTGGCATGAAAATTGCCTAAATCAATATATTGACAATAGCTCAGCTGCACTGCTGCAGGACGGACAAAACGAGAAGCTTATAGTTCAGGAAATGATGGGTTTGGAAAGCTATTCACCATACAGTAATTACTGCCCTGCTATGGAGATAATGATGTTGAATGGACCACAAACAAAAGACTGGACTGACAGCTTCACGTTCTAGTGGTGCTTTTCAGATGAAATATTACCCGCTTGCTGCAGTGGCAACGATAAAGTCCCATCCAGACTGGCACGCTGTGTTTGAGGGATCCATTCACTCGCCAGTCTTGTGTCTCTTCATGAAGGCAGAAGCTCAGTCAGGGTAACATGAGGTAAACTCAGAGGCACAATTATGATGGCTGCTCATGCAGAAATGAGCACAGGATAATAAGGCATCCCTGCTCTCTTCTACACTGTTCAATCATTGATTAAACCAAATTTATTTCCATCCCACGGTGGTCTAAATGGACGTTCACAATTCACAGCATATATTCCCTCTCCTTTTGATTTTTCACAATTTGAAAAGGTCAGAAATCACTGAGTCCCTTGAGACTGTCAGCGTGACAGCCAATCACCCATGCAAATGACTGCAAACCGCCAACAGTGTTGTTTAGTCTATAAGAAGACAGCAAGGATAAACACAGCATATCATGTGCGCCATTTACCAGAATTCAGTTTTTCCATGTTGTTTATTTTCTGCTTGTTTCTGTGATCACAAGATAAACAGCTAGCATCGAACAGAAACAGCGTGTTTGTCAGTGGGAGAGATTTCTTTGCCCCGAGAGGGCAGCAGCACTGTCGACAATAAACTAAAACATCATGCTCAAATATATAATGAGGACATACAGTACATGGCCAAACATGGTACATTTGTGTGTATTTGATGGTAAGCATTTTGAGAACATCTGATTCATTAGGATTGCAAACCACTGTGTGTGTGTGCGTGTGTGCGTGTGTGTGCGTGTGTGTGTGTGTGCGTGTGTGTGTGTGTGTGAGATGAAAGGGCTGCAACAAGCACTTCAGAAAGTTACAAACTTTTGAATGGATTATTATTTGTTTTGCCTCGGTAAAAAGAACACAATGTTAAGACACATATTGTGGCGACAGTTCCTTCGTTTGGCCTTCGGAGTCAGTGTCTGGCATATAAAGTGAATCTCTGTATTGGTGCTCTTTGTATGTGATGTTCGCAGTTCTGGATCGATGCACTGACAAAAATATTCTTCAAACTGATGTGTCATCAGTCTGGCCTTTAAGGGTGTGCAAAGTATATGTTGCAAACAAACCCGAAACTTCATAAAATGTTTTTTAATTTCCTTCCAATACTGACAAGGAACTGCTTAAAGATGCAAAGAGACCTTTTGCATAAGAGCGTTCAGGGCCATTATGGAGAGAAAGGATGGGTGGAGGAGATTCAGTCTGGCCTATCCTCCGGTCCGATGACGAATCCAAACAATCCAACCTCCACTCTGCTTCCTGCCATCCATCGCGCTGCAGTATCTTTCCAGGACAATAGCTGTAGGGCTGATCCCAAGAGCAGGTCTAACCGAACCGCTGTTTGTGTGAAAATCTGACTCATGATTCAGATAGGTTTGATTTTTTAAGTTTTTTTTAGGGGAGAGTGGGCGGCCCACTCTGCTTAGTTTATTAAGACAGTGAGAAACCTTTAAGACGGACGCAGGAGAGACGGTTCTGGTTGGATATTTCCCCTGAGGTCAGCATGGGTGTATGTAAGTCCAGAGGAGGGCATCTTAACTACCTGTGCATCTCTGTAAACATGCGATCCACGTCTGTGCATCTGCATCCTTTATCCCTTTATATTCTGTTACATCACCACACGGCCATCTTGGTAGGAAAATAACAGGTGATTATCATAAATTAAGGTGATTATACTCAAATGACAGCCACGGCCGATGGCAAAACATTTCCCTCCATATCGGTAGGAAATGCATGTGGCGTCATGGGAATACTAAATAGGAATATCTGTATAACATATGCACTGGAAATCAGATCAAAGCTGATATTTTGAGAGGGGTTTGATAATCAAATCTGTAACATATAAGCTATTACATAATTTGGGCCATCAGACCAGGTAACCAAATTGTCTGTTACACTGAACCAGTCAACACTAGTCATTACATAATCTACACAACAGATTTTTCTGCCTAAGAGATTAGAGTTGCACAAAGAGATCCTATTTCTAGCCAAATAAAAGCAAGGATTATAAAAAAAATAAAGGATGAACTAATGAATGAACTGCATGCGGTGAGGGAGAATCGCTCAGTGCAACCTGCCTTTTATGACCTGAGATTATTATGTAGATATGCACATGCTAATAAATGCTAACCACCACAAATCTGTAAAATAGGTTGTAGGCCTATGTCAAATGCTACACATCAATAAAAACACAACGATCGATGTGAATTTGCAGAACACCATATGTATTATTCGGTCTGCCATGATTTCATTCCCATGTGTTGCATAATCAACACAAAACCGTGACACAGGATAAATGGTCATGCTGTGGTGCAGGGAAATGTCCTGTCAGTGAGTGTTGACAAGGCTGTTTCAGTTGCAGCTTCAGGCTGGCTTTGGGATATCCAGAGGATTACCGGCCCATATGGATACTCAGAGACGGGGAAACAAAGCTGGGTCCTGGCATTGCTTAAACCATCAGTGAATGAGCGGTACTGATGCACAGTCACAAACACTCTCCACAGCTCCCTACGGCACATGGACAATTATGCTGTAATGCCAGAGATAAATCTAACCGCTCTGCTTCTCCTTTGTCAACCCTGCTCCCCTGCACACACACACACACAAAAAAAACACTTTCATCTCCACCTCATTCGTCCTTGCTCTGATGATGTGACACGGACACTGGGCCAGGAGCGCCTGCATGGGGCACAGAGCAACACATTTAGATTGTATTTTTGTATCTGTGTTGCCGAGGGTGACTCTCGACCAAAATGAGAACTCACGGTCTGCATAGCCACAGCCCAATCACAGATTGTTTGAAAGATTAGAAATGATCTTTTATTCATGCATCTACGATCGAGCTTTGACATTCCAGGAATAATGTCATCCATTTCATAGTGAGAGGCGTGCAGTCAGTGACGCTACGCATGACATAAAACAAGCAATTTTGGCGAAAATTGCAGGTATACAGAGTGTTCTGCGTCAACTCATCCTTATCTTGTGTATATAAAGGGTGGGATGGAGGTTGCCAGGGTGGCAGGTATTAACAGGACTTATATACCATCTCTCTGTCTTTGTAGTGATGTGCGTATTGCAAACGTCAAACTGACATCAAATGAAGGACAGATTAAGAATGTGTCATCCTCTCTTTTAAGTCTTCCTCTGATAAAATTCTAATTAACTTCAATCCTGTGTGACAAGTGATGACAAGGGGTGGGAGCAGAAACAGGGTATTTGAAGATGAGGTAGGGCCTGTGAAGCGCTCAAATATCACGCCCCTGTCAATTTGTGTGCGAGAGAAGCATTGCAATCCCGGCCAGTTGATTTCTGTTGGGACACATTGCTGAGTCAACCAGCAAGCCTGCTCTTGTGGCTCATAAACAAATTCTACATTGTTGACTGCAGAGGGAGTTGGGCTCTAAGTGACATCAACCTAGCAGCATTACAAATACACAGGATTTTATGTTATAATCCTTTGTGCCATAATCCAGGATGAGCAGCCCAATACAGATGTCAAAGAATGATGTATTAATCCACTGATAGTAACTAGATCACAAATCTACAGGAGCCACCTAATGTACATGTTACAGGGTTGAGTGTGTGAGTGTGTTTATGTCACTGAGGTTATCAAGTATCACACATGTTGTGTTGAACTGAGCCCACAACACCTCCAGAAGGCTCAAAGGTGACTTCATCTTTACAGGGCACTCAGCAGTTCGCAAACTGAACTGTCAGCATCAACAGGATCACAACTCGCTGGCTACCACGTCTGTATTGTCATATGATATGAAACTCCTGTCTCAATCATAAAATCCCACGTTTGAGATTTTATTCATATGATAGATTTTGGACCCCCGCACACATCCTTTCTCTTCAGTCAGAGTAACCATGCTATAGCAAACAATAAATATGTCCGCTGGGATGCTGCAGGCGACCGAAAGCAAACAAGTCAACATATCAGCGCTCTGATACACCAGCAACCATGCTACTAACAACAACCAGAGCAGCCGTGCTACTACGGAACACTCAGTCAGATAACATGGTACAAACACAAGCCAACTTGACAGCAGATCAATGCCCCAGCAAACGTGCTACTAATACACAGCCATAGCAGTCATGCTATTAGCGAGGAATGTCAGCTAGTGCGCTACAAAGAACCAAGAGCTAACATGCCATATTAACTGAATGGGTTTTACTACATAGGCTCTAAATTGGAAGGGGAGAGAGGAGTAAGTAGGATGGCAGACAGACAACTATGATTGCATCCAATTTACTTTATCTCTTTACTCTGCTCGTCTTCCCCTAAAGTTACAGCTGAAAATAACACCAGAGAAGGGGAAGAGAATAATTAACTGAGAATCAGTATTCCGGCTCGTGCTCAGCCGTAACACAGAGGCAGGATGAATTAATATAAGGCCAGAAAACTTGGTCCTCTGTCACCCCAGGCATAATAACGTCGCAAGCATATCAGGGTGCCCCAGCTGTGACCAGGCAGCCTTATCGTTTAGAAACCATGTAACACTTAATACTGCCTTTTTTCTCTCCCCGTTCTCCTCTAAATGTAAAAGCAACTAAAATGCATTTCAATGCGAGTGATGCATTCCTCACTCGGCCAGGCTAAGCAGAGGAGCAGAAACAGACTGGAGGGCTGGAAAGGTCATCGGAGGGAAATCACAGCTGTTCTTGTTCCTGATTCCGTCCTTCTGATTGCATTAAGTTGTAGAGCCTGCCCACCTCTCTTCCTTTTTGCACATAGAGAGAAAAGATGAACAAAGGCTTTTCTTTTTTCCTCTTCAGCCGACTGTACCTGTGCTGTTCCCTTCCAGGTCCACACTGCTGGATGCTCCCGAGAAAAATGTTCTTCTTTGTGAAGATGTGTGTGTGTGTGTGTGTGTGTGTGTGTGTGAGCTGAGAGGAGAGGACAAGGGGACAGATTCGTTCGTGAGTCAGATCTAATGACCATCCACAGGCAGTTGACCTCCTCCAGTGACTGTGAATGTGGGTTTTTATGTGAAAATTTCCTTTGGAGCCTCTACTCATCAAATTAATCCAGAGTCTCCCGGAATAAACACGATCAGTGCCATCCCTGTTCTTAAAGCTGAATCCCTTTTGAATGAGATTTTACCCTTTTGTGAGCCAGAGATTAGAGTCAGCATTCATAATGAGGATGAGTAGGGATTTAGGCTGATATTTCCTTCATTGAACAAAAGAACAGGATACTTCTTCAAGTTAGAAGTTTTTTATCTGGGAAAGAGAGCTGATCTGATTATCAGAGCAGAGATTATCAGAGCCCAAAGAATGAAGGAAACTTTAACTGGGGAGTATTTGACACAACTTAGCCATTTGATGAACATTTTCCAAAGTGCCTTACCCTACTGGAGTTCATGCATTTTTACTATGCACAGCCCTAGTGGGAATGGAAATACTGAACCTGACAATATCTGTGCCATGCTGTTCCCACTGAGCTACAGAGGAGCACATAGAGAAAAAAGACACCCAGAAAGATGAGCCATTTTGCATTGGAACCCTTTATAGAAAGAGAACATGAGCCAGCTTTGAGTCTACAAATAATATTGTAAAAACTATTGAACATTGAGAGTGGAGGGGGGTATATGGATTACATCCTGCAGGGCAAAAATCCATAGGCTCTTTAATAGCCACTCCAGCCTTGAAAGATACTGGACATTTACCATCTTCACACCATGTTCGGTTCACAATCCCTAAGAGAAATACAAGTAAAACTAGGCCTACGTAATAGCATATTTGAAAAACTATTTCCAATTACTGACTATTCAATAGGCCTATTAAAATCAAATCCAGCGTGATCACGTCTTCATTTAGTGTCTGTTATGCTGGTCTAACAGGGTCTAACAGTTTGTTTGAATACATTATTTAGTGATAAAACTGTCTTAACGTCCATCTCTACACAACTGAAAAAAACTGTTCACATTTTCAATTCTATTTTTGTAACTGCTCTGTATTATACCTTATTGATATTTTTTTATGTAAATTTGATCTACAGATAAGTGTGAACTGTGCTATTATAAACTGACAATAGCCTGATAATCCAGATATGTTGGGTACTTAAGATTTCCATAATTTTCTCTTGCCTTAATCCCTGTTAATTCAATTCAAGACAGCGTTCAAGCCAAACACATGAATCCTGCAAGCCATGGCAACAGGTCTGGTGAGACAGTGTCTGCGATGATAGGACTAATTATAGAATCAATTCAGATTGCAGGTGGATTAGTGCCTGATGGTTTCTCTGGAGCATGAAAGGGACTACTTAAGCAGCAGGGAGCTCTACTTGTCCACGCACAGTATATGAGGAAGGACTGCAGGGTCTCAGATGTGTCTTCAAACTCAGAGGAGACTCAGCTGTACATGGCTGTTAATGAGAAATACAAGTTTATTATCTAAGAAGGAAAAGGTTGGCCCAACATGTCATCCTGACATCCAGGCTACTGAAAGTGCAGACATTCACAGTCACCACAGAGACCCAATGCATGATGTTTAATTTGTAAACTGCAAAGTCGACAGAATACACATTTTGGAAACTATACTGTGGGTAAATTCCAAGGACATAGCACCTCTACTTTTCAATGCATCACCTCACAGAGAGATGTGATGTTTCCTGACATGCTGAGTAGCCTAGTGCAAGAAACAGCAGTCTTCACCCAGCTAAATAAAAGTGACTGCAGCTGAAGGATCGTTTCAGCCTCTGACACGGTAACCTGAGATCACAGTGCCCCCTTCTGGCCAAGTCCAAACTACAACCAAGCCTCAATTTCCAAAAGCAGGAATGATGATAATGAGGTCTGTGTTGTGGAAATGGAGCGTGATTATCAGGCTCACTGTTGTGTGTTGATTGTAAGACACACACAAAAAAAAGTGTCCACATGGCCCTGACTGGATATCTACTGAAATATATGTAATCTGTTCTCTCAGCGGGAGAGCATCAGTTGGAACCAAGAGGCTGACAGTGAGCTGAAAGAGTTAGGAGAGACTGTGTGATGGAGGGTATAGCAGGCACATCATCTAAGCTCTTCCATCTGTGTTCAATCTGCTTACAGACTTCATTCTTCTGACCAGCCAAGCATACCGCTTCTGCTGTAAGCCCCAGCAGACACACAAGCCGTTCAGACCCACACCCTTCGATTCTGCACGTCAAAGCCTCTCGTGAAAGGCTGTCTGCGGCCTTGGCTCTGGAAAGGAGATGGGATGCTTATGCTGGAAGGTTTTAGATTTCCTGGCCGCTCGGCTGCGCTCGGCGCCATGCGGGCCCGGCTTGTTCTCTAAGCATTAGGATTAAAATCTCCCACACAAGAGAGCCAAGACAAATCTAAAAAAGGAATTGAAGAATTCAAGATGTCGGCCTCCAGGGACTGTATACGCTCCACCTCGGGAGTCCAGGGACTATTTATGCTCAGTCCAACTTATTTCCATCTATTGCCTCGGAAGAGCTTATTTTCAATAGTTGAGAAGAGGACAAATGATCACCTTGCCGCTCAAAATGCATTTGGGATCTCAGAACCGAGCAATCAGAAGTGTTTCCATTCATTAACATATGAATATTGAATGTATGTTTATGCAGATACCATTTCATTAAACAGCTAGAATGACAGAATACATTAGGAGAATAGTTTATCACAGTGTAATCAAACGTAATGCATGCACACTGAATGAAATATGCATGACAAATTGGCTTTGGAGAATCTATCAGGCAGGTCTTCTGTACCTTGCACAAAGGCTCATTGAAATTCCTTTCATTACCACTATGGCACTACAGAGAGAGAGGGAGAGAGAGAGGGAAAATGGATGATGGATTCTTGAATACAGTGGGAGGATAAGCTTGTATCATATAGCAGGAAACCGTGATGATGTATTAAGCAATTCTCTGGTTTAATGAATAAAGGTAAACAAAGTCACACAGGATGAGCATTTGGTCATTTTATTTACAAATGTTACTGAGGAAAGTTCGCCTCAATACCATCCAATACGATATATTTTCCTCATGAAAAACCTGCTCGTGTAGAATCTTCAATCTATCAGTGAAAACTCCTGATAAGTGCTCTCCAAGCAAACTTGAACATTTTGTTTTAAATATATTTCGATATAGTTCTAATAATCTTTATTACTTCTCCCCTGTTACAAACGAAAAAGGCACGTAGACATGATAGGAATACCTTGGTCAACAAACATGTTAATAGCGCACGACTCAGCAGAGAAGAAGTCTAAACGAAGGATTGAATGAAACTGCAGGGTTCCTCTGATCTAACATGAAAACTCTGCCATCTCTAAAATGTGTCACGGTAGCTGTCATAACAAAGATCTGCCTCAATAATCTTATAGACAATATAACACTTGAGTAGTTTCTGGCTAAAACATCTAAAAACTCTCTGGTGCATGCACATCCCTTATACTTTGTACAAATCGTAATACTTAATACGATATAAACACATTAAATTGGCTAAATTTTTTCAAGATTACCCTCTCAATCACACACACCGTAAAAAGAAGGAAGATGATTCTCACGGCCGAGTCAATTTTCTTTCTAGAATCGTAAATGCAAACGCGCCCAAACTCGCCACAAAGTGTTTTGCCACGGCTGCAATGTTCATGGGTTGTTGTCAGAAGTAGTCTCCTCGTCAATCTGCTGCAGCACAGTCATGTCACATGGATGTT
>OMOV01099292.1:0-21470 GCA_900312565.1 Beryx splendens | reverse complement strand
ACACTCTTTCCCTACACGACGCTCTTCCGATCATAATGATATGCTTAGGTATTGATCGTTCCTCCTAGTGGTGTTCTGAGAGTAACCAGCGGCCTCGTTGCCAGAGATGGTTTTTAATTACCCCCTCCCCTTCCTAAGCCCCACTGAAAGGCCTAACGAGGGCACAGGAGGTCTTAATTGAGATTTGCATACATTACAGGCTGACAGAAAAAGTGTCAGAGAGGGGCCTCTCTCTCATCCGTCCTGCTCTCTCAGTTCAATCCTGGGCCCCTATGATGAGAGCAAACCCATTTAGTGGAGCGAGGGATGAAGGGGCGGAACGAGGAGGGGGAGGAAGGAGTCGGCTGGAAAAACTCTCAGAGCTTAACTCACATCTCAAGCTCCAAACAAAATGTCTGATTTCTCTCCCAGCTTCACCCTGCTGCCCCTCTCTCCCCTCTCAGGGTCAAACCACTGTCAGATCTGGAGGCAATTTTCTTTTATGCATTAAAATGCATTGGATGTTTAAAAATGAAGTGGGCTATAAGGACCTAGCCAGGCTCCCAGTAACAAGTCCAGGGTGCGCACCGGCACAGTATAAATCAAACTGCCACAGAGACCCCGGAGAAAGTGCAGAGTAAACAAACTGGTCTTTCCCATGACTCCCATGGGATTGCAGATCCTCATCGATCACAGCCCAGCCGTAGAGATCAGACTGCTAAGTCTCTCTGAATATCCTGCAGGGTACATTATGTAGACAATAGAAAGAGGGTTCACACCCCAGGAGCTCCAGCCTTACACTAACATCCACCGCAATGGAGACAAATTACTACTAGATTAAGGACAGATCCTTCTCAGGTGCGCTGCTTTGCCATGCTAGCAATGTGTCAAGATAAGGAGCCGTTTGGCATAATGTGGCATAGTGTGTGTATACAGCAGCACAAAACCAGCCATTATAAACACAAAAGCCTCTGACACACAGAGCGGTATAAGGACTACTGCATTAATATCATTGCAGATAACATGGGTAATAGTGGTAGTGGGTAATATACTAATATGTCTGACAATATTTGCCCTGAGGTATCAGCCAGTAAATGCCAGCACCATCTATGTCTGCAGCATCTCCCATTACTGACATTGTTCAAGGCCGCCCTCACTGTAGGCACCTAGGCGGTGACTGAGCCATAGCCAGTTTGGGCTGTGGAGCCCAGCATGGTTGAGTTTGATAGTGGATTAATGAGAACTGATCCTAAATCAACTGTACAGTAAAGACAGAAGCCAGAGCTTTATAATGAGGGTAAACCCATATGACCTACATTATTCTCTGTATGAGGATGAGGAATTCGGAGACATATACTACAAGCATTCCTTCATGCTTAACTCAGAAGAAGAGAGGTCTGCTTGGCTTGGCTCGAGCATCTACACAACCATGATGGTCGTGTCAACTCACTGTAATTAAGAGATAAGGAAGACATAGACCCACACCAAGAGTGATCTCTCTGTATATAAAACACCCTTGGGTGGTTCTCCTTGAAGTTGACACTTTCAGCACGATTAATGAAGTGAGTCCATATCCCCCTGCTCCACTAGCCACCACCCAGGACAAATGGATCAGCAAGACAAGGACATTGTGTCTGCTCCCAGCCAAACTGTCACCACCCCCACCTCCCAGATACCAGCCAGCCCACTTCATCTCAAGCATGAGCCTGCATACCAAATAATCATTAATACCTAGACACTGCTGAGATTATAAGGGTTGGAGCTTGACCCCTTTAAATGTCATTGACCCCCTAAATGATCACCTGTAATTGAACCCTGGGGAGGTGCAAATCGTCCTCTGGCTCCCTCATGCAGTTGGAGCAGGTGCGTGTAGGACTATACTTCTACTATACACTACACTGTCCTCCCACTGGACTGCACTAATACCCTCTGACAATGACACTAAGGGACCACACACATGCAGCATCACCCTTTATCTCAATTAAAAACCCATTTTCATATTTCTCCATGACTTCCTAAATCAGTCTCGGCAAGTAAACACCCCAAAATACGAATAAAGACAGGCTCCTCTGGCAGTGAGCAGGGCTCCCCTGAGGTGCACCATGTCCCTTAATGAACCTCCAATTAGGAGGGAATGAGCCCTGGGCTGTGCTGTCACACTGAGGAGCTTTGAAGTGTACTGAATGCTAAGCAGCTATAGCACTGTATGCTCCTTTAGAGGGCATACAGCTTGCAGACAACAGGGAACAACCACAGAGAGAAAGTGTACAAAAGTACCTCAAAGGCAACCCAGCACACAGTTTGTGTGGGTGTAGCTCACACAGAGAACAGAGCTTAGCAACTCATTTGGTTAGGTAGTTAGGGCAACTGGTTGACTAGTAGCTAATGTCCTAGTGCTGGTTAGAAGCCCAAGTACAACGATTCTGCCCTCAGGCAAGGTAGCTTCATTAGTTCATACAGTAAATGTTTACAGTAAATGCACATTACAGCTACTGCTAGTTCACCTCGAACACCGGACAGTCTGATGAATTCGCTCTGCCTTGCAAAGCCATTTATCATTTCAGTTCATTGTTCCAATACGTGCCGTGAATCTAAAGCAGTTCTGAGCGGAGCCTTTGAGTGGCGCTCTTCTGACCCATTCAGTACAGATAGAGATTCTGTGAATCCCTGAGGGCAGAAGTCCTCTGACCAGGCAGCTGACACACTCCTGAACAATAGGCTGATTAACTGGAGAAGGCTCCCAGTCAGAACAAACACACAGTCAGATAGAGACTGACCATGTGTTGTCAACAGCGCTGCAGGCCACATTCTTACCATCCCAAATGGGCACACATCCAGCTGTTCCTACAGCTCTAGCAGTTGCTCTTACTATGGTGAAATGAATTCTCCAACCCCTTAGATAAGAGAGATTGGAAGGGGAATGGCATTGAAACTCCCTGCAGCTTCTTGGCTGGATCAACTAGCAGACATGTGATCACGATGAGGAGATTTTGGCTTGTATCCAGCACCAGTGAGTGATCCCCCAACTTCTCTTACATGAAAAGCTCCAAAGCAGAGATTCTCACTTAATTGTGTCGGCACCTCTATCTGGCCGAGTGAAGATACAAACTAGCTGCGCGGGGCTGAATCGATACCAGGCCCAGGCAGATGGTCAATGATGCATTGATCCCCCTGAGTTCCAGCTCTAAGTCCGCTGGATCCCTGGTTGTCTGGCAGTGAGGACAAGTAGCAGCAAACAATGAACACATAAACACTACTCCACAGCGGCCTGTTAGGACTCAGCTAGGGCTTTTCCCACGGGAAGCTTCAGAGAATGACACAACACCACTGGGGCTTTCCACAAAAATTATTTATAACTCAATTTATGACTAAATGTTCAATAATTACTGTGATGACAATGGAGGAGATTATCTGCTCTTTGGTAGTGGCTATTTCACTATAATCATCTTGATGATGCTTTCTTGGCTAGATCTCCCATGAAAAATAGATTCTTAATCTTAGTAGGACTAACCTGGTTAAATAAAGGTGACGTAACAAAACAAAACAAAAACAAAACACAATGCTCTTCATATGTCAGAGTCATAGGGAGTGGAATCAATATAAAACAATGATTGTTACATGCGTCTTTAGTCGTTACATTTGCTTCCTTAGTCCACAGTTCTTATCAATAATCTCAACCAACACTACGGTCAAGAAGCAATTCAACAGTTAGAGATATTCTCTCTGCACTTTGTTCTAAATACAAGTTTACTCCAGGTTGTTGTCTTTGTCTGGACTGCCTCTAAACAGAGTTTACATCACAGATGGTCTCGGTTGGAGTAAACAATGGGAGACAGGTCCTGATTTAAGGAAAGACAAATCTTTCAGCCTCAGGGGACTAAATACAAAGGGACCCTCAGGAGCGTCAACACAGAGGAACACAAAATACACACTAACCCATACAGGTAAGTGCTCATACGTCACTATCCATCTAAATCTTGACAGAGAAGAGAAACCTGTACACTGCAATGAAACTGATCATTAACCTGAGCTGTTACTTTCTTAGGGTGCAAATGCATGATTTTGTGAAATCCTTTGGGGTTTTAGTACATGTTGGAAACTTTCCAGGACTAAGTCCGAATCCACATGTGTTCTCCAAGAAGGACACTGGTATCCAAGGCAACCCGGATTCGGGGTGAGAGTGGCCTTTGTCTGCAGAACAGTGTTTGGCATCTCCACTTAGCACTAGTTCCTGTTACAGAAAACAAAGGAGTGCAGAGCCGAGCGCTTTACGGCAGGGGGACAGCTTGGCTGGCCATTTGTCTAATGAGAGATCACTCACACCCAGTTACAAGGCCATGTGTTAGCTCCAACACAGCTAGATCCCCAATGTAGAACGCTTGAAACTTTAATCTCTTTGTAAGACTGGTTTTTAAGATGCACATCTGAAGCTTCATACACAGATAAAATTCAACCAAAGAAAAGAAAAACAACAAAAACAACAGTGTAACCTAATTTATGTTACAAGCTGGGGCTCCAGCACAACGCAAAGATCAAAACAAAGCCTTGAGGATAATGTGTGTGTATGTTTGTGATTTTGTTGGAGCCTTAGATGAAAGAGATATCCACATATATCCCCACTGCAAATAAAGAGTTCATGGAAATAAATCAAAACTGTGTTAATGCCTTTGCATGAGTGGTATGATTCTTTAAATTCACGATTCTTTAATCTTGCCTAAATAAAAATCTGCTGCTATAACTGAAGTACCTTGTGGTGGGTTAGTAACATGACATAGGGGCGTAATACATAGCAAGTGGTTTTGGAGCACATGATTGACATTATTATTGTTTAAAGAATTTATCACTGAACTTGCGTCAATACTTATAAAAGGACAAAATTGTTCAAGAATGCATGGTTGCAACCTTATACGTCACATGCACATTTAACACCCACTTTTGTTTGTCTGCTTGCTTTTATGGTTACGTGCTGTGAGTGAGTACGGATGATGTGTCTGGGTCTAAACTCCCCTTTAACCTCCCAATCTATACATGTCTGCGGCCCAGGCGTGCCTGGAATACTAATGTTATGAATGCCAATGCAAATGAGAGGCTAACAAAGCCCAGTGCTGGCCTGCTGTGATGGCGAGGGACAAAGCTCTTGCTCTGTGTGTCAGTGTTCAGGACCCGCTTCACACACCAGCTCCCGCCAGCGCCGTGCCTCCTGTTGACGGTGTAACAATGGCTCTGCGCCTCTACCATCAGCGTCTTAATAAAACAAGTCTGTCAACAAGCATTCTCTGCTGTTTCTCTCCCAGATTTAACACGTGTCTGCGGGAGTTGACTCACTGCGTGCTGAAAGTGGGTTTGGTGGAAAACTGCTCACAAGGAGAACTAATGGCAAAAATGTATTTCACACAGGAATACTGAAGCGTGGGTGGGTTTTTACAGATGAAAAATGTAAGTCTCTTTTAGACATTCAAGATAGAAAAACTGAAGTTACATTGTATGTTTCATGGGAGTAGATAAAATATAGATAAAATAGACAGAATGTTAGTACCATACCATGTGTATTGTGCCTCGTCTTTGCTCAGGTGAAGCTGATAACTTCTCTTGGTTTTCGCTCCTCTCCTGTTTTCATGGGCTGTTGGACAGAAACACAAGGAAAAGCAGAAGTCAGGTACGGAGCTAATGAGATTAACAAACAGTGAGGCACCAGCAAAGAGCCAGAAGAGAGGCTAATTTGTCTTTGTTTTGTAATTCATTTGAGAAAAATAAGACCGGGGCTTGGAAAACATAGAAAATAAAATTCTAGGACACTTAAAATGACCGGGTTTGCGTTTATTATTTATGAAGCACTCGCTCCTAGCAGCGAGCTAATCTAAGACTGCAACTGTGTTTTTATCCATGTGAATATTTCACTTCTCAGCTGCAGGGCAAAATTAACAGGGACAGAGTGAAAAAAATGTACTGCATTTAATAGTAGCAGTCCAGGCCTGTGTGCTGGGCAGGTAAAATTTTAATGCCTGCCGTGAGGTATTAGAATCTATGTATCTTCCCTCTTGGTTAATTACCCTTTATTACAGGACCCGACACTCACCACTCTCTCCCGGTGCAGCTTCTGACGCAAACCTTGATTAGCATCTGAGCTGATGCATTATTCATTGAAAATAGCATACCTTGCTCATTACACATTGCTGGCTTTAACTGTCAATGTACATCTCCAACCGAGTGTGACTAATGAGCATAAATGCTTTTAACTTTTCACTGTTCTAAACTGCTTTGCCACAAGTGTCTCCCAGCTGAAAATAATGATATAGCAATGAGAGCCAATTAAACCGCTGGTATCCCAGCCTCAACGTGCAAAAATAGTCAGCAGCATGGTTCTGACTGACAATACTTTGGAGCCAGTTTCAAAGTACTGGCACTGACAACTATAGCATCAAATATGGCAAGCTGTCTACGGAGGCATGAACAGCACGCAGTTCTTGCCACATTAGATGGTGAAAAACAGGCAGTGTATTCTCATCCTGACAGGGGCTGGGGATGGAGAATATCCCAGGAGTATTCTGGCTGATGGAACCAGCTACATCATCTAGCGGACACACCATATTGCCAGCAGACATCAGATTCACCAGGACACAGAACCCAGCTGACAGTGGCAGCAACACACCATCCCCCATATAGAATCCAGGGCTCTGATTACATCTACCAAAGGCAATCAAAGCCTGAGTGTGGAAACGGACAAATCTGAGAAGCGAGGAGATGTACCGGAATGATACACTCCCTTATCACAAAGCCTTGAATTCAGACACTACAAAGCACATACTCAGGGAATCAATAGCAGCAGTACAGTGGCTACACATACATCTGGAGCCAAAGGATGCAGAACCTATATGGAAGAATGACTTGAGACAAATTCGCCATATTGCTTAGCCAACATATCCTTTAGCAATTTAACATATAGTAATCCCTTCCCATTTTGTTTCATCCTCCCTTCCAGCACCATGAAAGAGTCTATTCCAGCAGCAACAGACACAAACATTACTGTCATCATCATGGCTGTAATCTAGTATTCAGCCGAAGAGTGGTCAGATTTTATCCTGGAGCCTGTTGCAGGGTAGTATCTCCCGAACCCTTGTTTAGAGAGCTATTAGCTGGTGGAGAGCAACAGTGGCAAGGGCCTGCATTATTTTTGGTTTCCATGGAAACATGTTCACGGGAAAGTGGAGCACCAATAGAATCACAGAGGCTCATTGAATCAGTTATGGGGGTGAGAGAAGAGATCAGCACAGACGACTGAGAAAGCACAACAATAGGAGAAACCCTCAAGGGAGACTAGAAAGGCCAGGCCACGGAGGGTCCGACAAAGAGAGGAAAGACTCAGCACCAGACAATAGGTTCCATCTACATCCGCTCAAAGGTTTTCCTTTTGAATAAATCCCTCTTACCAACAAGTCATTGACATTTAAAGCTCAGCTGCACTGTGGGCAATTTAAGCATCAAGGCCGCCTCTAATTGATTAGTCTCTGTTGATATTTCAAGCTCTGACAATATTATTGCATCACGAACATCTACAGCTATCTTGCACTTAAGACTGTAGCACATTATAAATGATGCTCTTCTACACATATTTTTAGTTGTTTTGTTTTTTCCAATTTCACAGCTCAATTCACAATAGAGCCTGAGCAGATTTAGTAGGGGAAGCCGTAACCATAAAGAGATAACCATATAGAGGAAGTCTGCATGCTATTGGCTGGGGACTCTTCATTTGTGTTTTCTCCTTGCCTCCATATGACACTCCATCCTGCCAGCCAGTCATGGCAGCCTTGACTACAAGGTCAGAGGTCAGAGAACAGCAAGGACTTCGATCAGGGACACTTCCTCCGAGGGACACGAAATGAACAGGGAAATGAGAGAGGAAGTGACAAATCTTCCCGCTGTTGGACATCTACACCTCACAGCTGGGCTTGACCTCAATTTCTCACCGATGTTGACACAAGCAAACCTCAGAGCTTTAGAAGAAAACTCCAAATTTAGAGCTAATTACCTGTGGGGCTTTTCACTCCAGCTGCTTTGACTTCAAGCTTCATGAAGACACTTGATAAAAAGAGACATCTGCAGCTCTGGACATTGCCTTCCCCTAGTGATCTCCAGCCAACTTGTGAAGGAGTCCATATACATCACACTCTAATATTGTAGAAATGAGAAAGCCGGCAAGTGCCAGGAGCCATACATCTCCTGGACGTCTGTTTTAATGAGGGCGATGCTGAGACATACTTACCGCCTTGGCCAATTCAGAGACTATTGCCTGATATCGCCAGACCAATTCGCAAATGCGAATGAGTCTGGAAACTCTCAGTTCAATTTTCAATTTTCCAGGGGGCGTTATCAACAGGTGTAGACCAAAATGCATCTGGACGCAATTGGATAGACCTACAACCAATCAGAGCAACGAAATGTGTGACGTAGTGCTAAGCCTCAACAGCGCTCCTCTGTCAGTCACTGTATCAAACCCGCCCCATATTCGATAAACGGTTGTGATTGGCCTGACTGTTTTCAGGTCGGGTGGAAATGGAAATCTGTCTGAACAGGAGGGGGGTCTGACAATAAACTACTGAGATGTAGAAATAATCCCCACTCTGATCAGAGGGCATCACACAACTAATCACTCACGCTCCTCTCTCCGGCCGTAGCCAAGTCATTTTCTTTGCTCTTCCTACTAGGCGCTCTGGGGGCTACAGACTGGGTGAGAGTCTATTCAGTCATTTGAAGTACACAATTGCACCGGCTAAAAGACTCAGACTGCACTCATTAAGCAGTCCTCTATTTTCTCAGTGTTAATCGTTTTGGGCTAAATGGAAACCTCATAAGAATGCAGGCCTTGGATATGCATTTAGAGGGTGCTATTTTGATGCTGATGAAAGCTGACACGGTGCCAACCTCTCTTTCTAAGTCAGGGGAAACATTACCCAGGCCTCGCTCTTTGTAACAGGTTCCAGTGGCAGCGGACCTGTACACTTCGCCTCTGCAAGGATGCCCTCATCAAAGAAAGGGTGAGGAGTGTTTTGGCTCCACAGATCTCTCAAACATCTGTAGCTTGCTTCTACAAGTACACAACTCCAGCTTCGCTCTAGTGACACCACGATGATGAACAGCCCCTGAACCACTTGTTGTTGTTTTCTTTAACCTCTGCCTGTCTGTCTTCTTTCGACCGCCCTCGTTCACCACCACACTTTTACACTACTTCCCAGGCCCCCAAGGCCAGCCACGTGTCTCCGAGGAGCCGGGGGCCTGGGGGGCATCACAACACCGCTTTGAAGTGTAGCGATTAAAGAGGAAAGACCTGTCGAATTGGGATGATGGGGTAAGGTTGGAAGAGGGGGGATCACTGCGAGGGACAGGAAAGGCTGTGAGTACTAAGAGCTTGGGGCCCGTGGGACACAATTAAGAGCGAGGCTTTTTAGTGAGGGTTACAAAAACACAGCACGGGTACCAGCAGTGCAGCCTTCCAATCCAAGGTAAGAGTTCATTACTACATACACATAGGGGGCTGGGGCTGTTAAACTCTCGCCCGTTTGTTCACTGGCTCCCCCACCCACAGCCCTGCGAACCGATGGTGAACAGCCGCATGATAACCATTTCCATCACAGCTAAATCCTAAAGCCCAATAAAGCCTGAGAATCACGCAGCTCACAGCTCACAGAGCCTCCAACTCGGAGAGGAAATGTCTTAAAGATGAAGATCCAGGCTGTCTGCAGCAGGAGGAAGTTTGTGTAGAGCCTTCCCTTAGGATTATTTGTTTTTCTCAGTTGAAATACCAGTAGTGTGCACAGAAAACAACATCAGATTTGAGGTAAAGACAAAGTCAAATCGGTAGAGAGAAACTAAATACTACAATGTTTGTATTGCTATGAAAACCCTGTTTATGGAAAAGTTAATTGCAATGACAAATTGTTACTCAACTCGCAGATGTAGACCTGGCCCCAACCGTACCTACAATAAGCCAAAACAAGACGTCAAGCACAGAGTACCAAGGACTAGAAAACGAGTTGCTCAGTATCTTATGCAGTCTGTCTGACCTCACTATACATTGCTACACCTGCAACACCCAGTCCATAGAGATTGCAGGGATACTAAAACATACGTATGTGTCCTACATTATATTTTCCACCAAGTAGGTGAATGGAGGAATCTGTGGCCACTGCTATCCAAACCAACTACTTAAGCATGTGTTAAGAACACATCTGGTATTCATTCCCAGCCCTCATTTAAATCCTGCTAAAATACCAAAGACCAGTGGGTTTTGTATGTTGCTCTGCTGAATCAGATTCTGTAGCACCGGTCTTCGTAGCACTGGTCTTCGCAAAGCCCTCAGCAGAGGCAACCATCTCTTACCTGTTCTGTGAATATCGAGCAAATCTGTCCTAGATGCCCTCACCTTGACCCTCCTGTCAGATTAAGACTCATGAAGCATTGTTTAGTGTGCTGACAAACAATGTCTCAAAGCAGAAGACACAGAAGAAGTGGAAACAGATCCCTTGCTCAATGGGACCATATGCAACTTATTTTCATAATTAAAACCAGTGGAGGGCATTTGAGTTTGGACTCTTCCACAAGCAAGCCTCCTTTTCTGAAAAAAGCCATTTTGCTCATATGCATGACAAGCTATGCCAAAGCAATGATGTTTTACTGCTGCCCATCTGAATCTCACTCCATGGCCACCCTACAATTGACTCTAGATTACTTGACAATAAAAATGACAAACAACAATCTTGACACAATTAGGATTAGTATAATACAAATCCTGACTAAGAAAATGAGAATATAACCAAAAATGGGCTGTGGGACACTTGGATTGCTGCCTGATAGTTTCTACATTATAGTCCAGCCCATAACGTGAGGCCCAGTGTGCCTGGTTCTCATCGTTCATGGTTTTCACTGCATACCTTACTGTGCGCACCCTGCAAAGCTTACTTTATCCACACACCATCACAAAATTCAGATGAGTGTAACAGGAAGGCAGAGCGCTGTTTAGATGTAAAGGGATGAACAACAATGTGAGCAAGCCTTTAGACCATGAACCCCTGTCGTCTATTTGAAACACTCTGCAGCCTGCCGCACCAGATGAATGTGTGCTTGATAGTAAGTTAGGGTGTAAAGTCTTCACAAAACAGTAAACTGAAAACAGACACTAAAGCTGCTGGTAGAGTGTAAAAGACCAAAACACTGTCACATATAATATTGTTTTCATCTTTGGTGCCCATTAACATGCATGCCAAAATCTAATTCTCATGCCCCAGTTAACAGCAGCCTTAACAGCACCCAGGTTAATATTCCCTAATTTACACAACAAGAGACAAAGAGGATAAATCTAACTAATTTAACACACAATTTAACCAAGTGTCAACCAATACATACAGTATGTTTTTTACAGATTATGTTGAGGGCTTTTTTTTGCCTAGGATGATATGACAGGTCCCAAGAAGGTCCCAACAAGAAGGTGTTATCTAGTACAATGTATTAGGATTAATTTGTGATAATTTGTTTGTCTCCCATAACTACAACCGTAGCTATAAATCTATGTACAGTATATAATACAGACAACCATAGTGACATCAAGTGGTGTAACCATTGCCTTCAACAGGCTAAAAGCAAGGTAAGTAAACCTAATGCAATTCCCCCTATCACTAAAAGGGTGGAAACACATTGTACTCTGGTTCTTCATCAGTTTGGTGATCTGATTTCATGTTGCATGTTTCCCCGTCTATCAAATTTTATTTTACAGAAGCCATTACATCTACTAGAGGGAAGGTTTAAGTCTTAAGTTGTAACTTGTGTCTACGCTGGAACTACTTCTGTTAGTCCTGAACTGTTAAATTTAGATTTAGTGAGAATTTATGTTCAAACTAGCCTATGTCTGAATTTAGCTGTAACTGGTGCAACAGACTGCTGGAGTGTGTTTGGTTCAGCAATGTTTGTGCTGTGTTGACAAGCACAACACAGGGCTTCATTACAAGAATGAAAGAACACAGAAATATTTTACATGCTGCTATGGTAAAACAAACAAACAAACAAACAAAAAAACCACGATATTAGATCAAGAAACAAGCTGAAAGTGTGGCATCAGTATTTAGCAGTACTGTATGGCATGGTTCTTCCATACAGAGAGATGGCAATCCTTGTCCCTGTGGATTTTGCAGGGGGCTCTACAGGAGCAGCAGGGCAGGTTTCCCACTGGGTTATGAGAGCCAGAAGCCTTGCATCTGGATCATTTCCTCAGCCCAGAGGGGCTCCACACTGGGACCTCCTCGTAAAGCAGCACATGTGCCAAAAAACCCTCCCCAAATCCCCCAGAATGCTTCATCTACATCAGCCTGTATGCGGTGGCTGTGGTGATATAAGGTAACCAGTTGTGACATACTCACAATATCTGAGAGAGATCATTGAAAATGAGCCATGCTTTTTGTCTCTCACACTGTCAAATTTGCTTGCGCTAGTGGCCAAATAGCTTGAAAATGTGTTCCTGAGGGGCAAAAAAATGTTTTTATCACCCATGTTCTCCAGCAGAACAGGGTGAGATTGATGGCACGAGGATTACCGGAGCAGTGGAAGATGAAACTGGGATAAAGTGAGACACTGAACCGTGTGAGTTAGAGTTCTACCCACTCCAAAACTCTTAAATTGCACTCCCTTCCATATTGGTTCACTCTAAGCTCACTACTCCCTGGACAAGGAGTTGAAAGATATCCTTGAGGAGATATCCTGCCTCTAAGTGAGTCCCAGGAGGAAGCCAGGAGGGACTGAAATGTGGAAAAGGGGGTTGGACATTTTCCACAGGACAATCTTGTGAAAATGCAGGAGTGCTTTAAGGAGCATTCCTTCGATAGACTGAGGAAGCCACAAGCGGGGAGACGTCAGGAGAAATCACGCTTGGCTCAACACAAAGAGCACTCAGAGAAATGAGATTTAATCTGCTGAGCTGAGAGTGAACGAGCCAGATGTAAACAGTCAGTACCAGCTGTGAGAAAGTTAACTTCTCCAAACCTACTGCTAGGAAAAACAATGCATAAAACATCAAAACATTATGAAGTAAGAAGGGAGCGCTGCAAACACATATTTAAAGGCAAAAATAAAACTTTCACAAGCCAGGGACACCGGAGCAGTCTGTCGAACCCACACCAGAGGGGCTATATGGGAACCAGGGGGTTAAGGTTAACTGGCCGGTCTGAAACACTTTCTCTCTGAGAATGCTCTGCCTCCAGACCCAAGCTGTGGGAAAGGGAGTTTACACAATTACATCACATTGATTTATGGGAGAGAGAGGAAAGATGGGGAGAGGATGGAAACTGAGCCGTCTGGAGGTGGTCCAAGATTAAATCCCTTAAGAAACACAAGTCAATAGGTTTGCACCACAAAACATGATGGATATGAAGCAATTGTATAGGGATGTGGTCAGAGGAACACGGGCAACATGATCAGGTCAAACCTGCCTAAAATGGTTGGTTTGACCTAAATTTGAAAAAACGAAACTCACAAAACATAATTGTAATGCAGAGGCTCTGCAGTGAACCTGCTCATGGAGCGCATGTTTATTTCAAGTTCAGAATAATAATGCTTCTGTTGAGCTTACTTTCAATTTCCTCGACTCTAGGGAACTGATGACAACTGTCTTGCTAGAGCAGATGCTGCTGATGCTGTCTTGAGTATTAATTGGAGATAGTGATGAAATTGAGAGTAATGCACCCAAGCGTGCGCTGCAGCTTAAGCAGGGTAGCAATCTCCATCAGCCCACCGCAGCGTTACCAGTTATAAATACACAGCCTATTTAGTGCTCTCCAGTACAGTCACTGCCTGTAACAGGACCACACATGCCTGCAGTGACCACAGCTGGGATATTTCGGTGAAACACATTTCTGGTGTTCAGCTAATTTATTTACTGAGTATGCATGTGACTTGAGATTTAAAAGGCAAAACGTAAAGAGCAGAACTATCCTTTGTCTGGTCCTGTGAGATGAAGCGGGGTGGCTGTGTGACTGAGGTGCTAATCACCTGTAGCGGTATCTAAAGCATTGTGTCGAGCCGCTCTGAGCAATAGGCAGACTGCCAGATCACAGCTCTTTATTGCAAGTCTATACAAAAAGCCAATATCCAGTCAGAGGCATTGTCACATAGAGGGAAGGCTTTACCAAAAACCCAGACACAATCACAAAAGTATTATCGTCCAGAAAATGAAAAAATAAGCATTTTATCTCTCATTAATTTCATGAGACTTGAGCGTTGATGCCAGGCGCCGAATGGTGAAGATATGAACAAAGCAGGGGGAGATTACAGAAAGCAGGGGATATATAATGAGCTGGGGAGGTACAGTAGAAGATGCTAAATGGTTTTCTTTTTCAACTTTTCAAAATCTGCTCCGATCTCCAATGTCTCGGGTTGCGTAAAAGCATGACAGAACTTTGGGTCAGGCTGAAGGCAATAGAATAAATATCTAGACATGAAGAGGAGCCCGGCCGTTTGATGGGGGCGTTTTGAAAGCCTGGAGTATTGACTGGATTATCAAGGGTGTGTGGGGTGGGGGGTTGCTCTAGATGTGGCAATTGGATGGAAAGCTCACCCAGAGATGTTTTGAAAAGGTTAGACATCTGCTCCTTGTTAGAGTAAAAAAAAAGAAAAGCAGATTGTCCAATTCCGAACTGCCTGCAGTGATAAGGAGAAAGTGGTTGTGGTAATTGCTCACAACATTGGCTTTCTCGTTGTTTCTCTTGTGCATCATTTTCAAGTGGTGACATCATGAGGTTATAGACAAAGCCTGCAACATTTTTATTAAAGTTTTAAATGAAGTAACTGATTCATTTAATAGCTATTTTAACCATGTTTTATAATGTTTTGTTATCTGTTCAACCAAAGCACCTGTTTGGACATCTTTGGCATCCAGGTTTTGAGTGTGTGGCTGGCAGACAGATGGGTGAATGTCAAGAGGTGGAGAGTACCGACAAATCCTACTCAAGTACAAATATTGCTGCTTTAGTGAAAATTAACTCAAGTACAAGTAAAATTACGACTCCAGGAAATTACTCAAGTAAGAGTAAAAAAGTAGCCTATTTAAAAGTACTCAAGTAAAAGTACATTTGTGTTACTTTAAAAATGTTTTATATTTGTTATTATTTACCCTAATAGTTACATTTCACACATCCAGCTCATGTTACCAGTGTTACCTGTACCTGTCTCTGTCTTGCCTTTCATACTGAACAGCTCGTTCAGATGCGCCAGGTACCCTCAGTTTCACCACTCTCTCCTTTGCCAGAGGAGCTAGAGCTGCTAGCAGAATCAGATACATCCATCTGCCTATCGGCAGTGTCAAATGAAACTGAGATTTCTGAACTAATGTGACTATGGGGATCATTACAATTTTGTGGATCGTCTACACCTGTCTAATTCAATTGGTCAGTCTTCAGGTGATTTAATTTTATTGGCCACATGCACTAACGAGCCACCAGTTTGGGCGCCCTAAATGCGGAAATGATTCAATGGCAAAATTACGACTCCTACTATGGCGAAGGCTTGGCCTGCCCTACTCTGCCACTGATTGGGTTGGGTTTAGGCATGAGGAGTGACGATTGGTTAAGGTTACAGTAAAATATCAGGCCAAGCCAATCAGAGGCAGAGTAGGGCGGGTCATGCCTTCGCCATAGTAGGATTCATAAATTCACCTCTCAATGCTACCGTGCTGTTTTCATAGTGCGGTGTGCAAAACAAAAATCTGAATTTACTCATGAACGGAATGTACATTTAAAAGTAGTTAAGTAGAATATCTATTATTTAAATTAGCGTACTTGAGTAAGAGTAAAGGTATAACATTATAAAAACACTTTAAAAAGTACAAATCCTCAAAAAAAATGACTCAAATGTTATATGGCTATAAAGCCAAAAGAATCTGTGCACATCAGAGACACCCACAAAATTACTTTGGCTTCATCATCAGTGCTCAGGCATATCACACGGGATCTGTCTCCTGCCAAGCCTTATCGGGAAAGATGATCTGAGCCCATTTCTCCAGGGTGCAAACTCTTGGAGAAATGCCTGAACTGTCTGGTTTCCCCTTACACACTTCACTCTTTGAGCATTCACATCACACACAGGTGGTCAAGATTAGGTTGGACGACTTTGCTCTTGGCCTGTAGTCCTGAAACGGGACAGGTGACAAATCAATGGGAGCCCATCCAAGATCACCTGACATTCCTTTAAAAAAAAAAAAAAAACTCCCTCTGAGCTTCACTACTCAGTATTTTCTCACTGCTTAAATCAATGAACACTGCAGCCAATTTAATTTCTCATACTGGAGACACCTGCACTGCCCGTTATCTCTGGCGAGCACATGTGATGGCGATCCCTGGATGCTGCTGTTGGAAACATCAGGACTGAAATGCATTTCCATGACAATATCAAACACCTTTTATATACTTCAAATTAAACAGTGGCTAGCTTTTTTATGCAGCAGATTCTCTTTCTCTTCCATGCTTCAAAGAGAGGAAGATACGGTGAGGTAAGGATTAGGGGTGAAGAGGATTATGTTTCACAGTGTGCACGTGTTTCCCTAATAACTATTAGCAAAGAAATAGTACAGTGAAGATAGTGCCGCCTCTGCTTAAAAGGATATTTCTACCTCTGCTCTCTTCTTAGACAAACTAGCTTCTCAAGAACCTAGCTCCTTGATTAAATGAGCTGATTCAAAGAAGAACATTTCCTGAACCTCTCCAGAGTAATGGCAATGCAGTTTTTTGTGTGGCCGTAATACATGCTGGAATTGACCGTCTGTTTGCCCAAAGGACAGAGGCCATGTTTTAGTGCAGCGACCCACGAATGCTGTCTAGAGTAGCGCACTTTTAAAGTGGCGGTGGGCTAAAAATTTCATAAAGCAACATCAAAAAATCATGAGGCTGTGAGGCTCTCGGTCTTTGCTCTCTAATTGTTTCTCCCTGTGAGGAGTAAAAATAACTGTCTACAACATGTACATTTGATCTGCTGCTAAACAGCAAGTCTATTAGTCAGTCAGACATGCCGAGGCTGTTCACATGAGTAAATCCATCAATGTATAAAGCAAATAGTCAAGTTGTCCTCCAATGAGTTAAGAACCATCACTGCAATCTTCACACAAATTGGTCTGGTTCACTGAGAGATGTTAGGTTGCTTCAATGACTCCAATTGGCTGAACGGCTTGTCTGTATGTAATGGTTGCGCACCGTTTGGCTTTGAGCTTCAGCTTTCAACCATGTGTGGTCTAATGGTGTGATTGTGGGCTATAAACACTGAATGACCCTGACGGAACACTAGCAGTGTTGAGCAGGTATCCTGCAAAAACAGCACAAGAATGTGTGTGCCTTGACCTCAGGTGAGATAACATTATCACACTACTAAAAAGCGCCATAACCTCAAGCAATGCAAACCACCCAGGTGGCTCGACCAGCAAGCAGACTTAGCAAGATGGCCTCCACCTGCACAGCTACTGGTTTAGAAGTGTTACAGATTTGCAGTCCTGTTCTTTAACACGGTGAAGTGAAACAGTGGTATATCTTGGAGGCTTGTGATCCTAGCAGGAGAGAGATCATTAGCTGGCCCTTCCCCCAAGGTACCATAGGTAGAAGTTGGAGCCACTGGGGGATTTTTTAATCAAACACTGATCTGTCCCCCTGGCAGGTCTCTGATACTGAGGAGGCCGACAAGAAGCCCATATGTCTAATAGACCTGTGGTGAGACTCACCCTGTGGAGGAGGGACTGTAACATTGCGGTTATCCCACAGGATTTGTGGGGAATGGTGCTGTGGACAAGGTGTGTGGGCTTCAAAAGGAGCAAAGCAGCCAGCCTTGTGGAAAAAAAAGCCTGGGCTTTTTAAAGGCGCTTACCTTCTTATCGTCATGTTATTTGAATACAAATGCACATTATCAGATTGAGGAAGTGAGAGTGAGAATCACATTAGCCCACTTACGTCTTCTGAAGTTTAGCGATTTCACCTCCAAATCAAAGGAAAGAAATCTCTGCTTACCTAAGCTTTTTCTATGCCCGGCACACTGTGCACATGCACAGCATTTAACCTAGATTCAAATAGATACGTGGGAACACATACAGTAAATATATAACAACCCCAATTCCAGTTGAATTCTGCCAACAGTACCCAGAGTGCAGAGGTGTGTGTGTGTCAGTGTGTGTGTGCGAGTGTGCTCATGCAGATTTGTGTTTGTGTATTTGGGGTTTGTATGGTTATCATTGACTGGAACGGCAGAGTGTTATTAGGAGACTTGGAGGCAGACCCAAATCACGCTCAAAATAAATCTCTTAGAGGTACTCTATAATTCAGCCAGGACTGGAAAAGCCGAGACAGCAAACAAGACTACGTCATACACACCAACCAACAGTTCTATCCGTGTCCATAAATCTGATTTAACTGCTCCTTCTCAGCTTAATATCCTGACTTCTAATCATAATCCCCAAAGAAGAGATCCTTAGTTAATGAGCTAACAGCCAGCTCAGACACCAGACATGTGTTTAACTTGTTTAAAATGAGAGTAGGCTAATTAGTTGGGTCATCCTTAATGACCAACCATCCATCCCTACAACAATTTGTGCACTCAAAATTATCAAATCAATTTGTGGTGTGAGTGAGCGTGGGTATTTGTATTTGCAAGTAACAATTATCATATCACATTATACTGTGTAGCCCTTGTCAGTGAATAAAAATAAATAAGATATTTACAGGGGCTAGGATCCCCTTCAGGCAAAGGAAATAAAACTGCAGAGTTGAAGATGTAATAACACAGGGTACCGTCACGCATGAAATAGCCCCATACGGCTAATGAGGGTATTTTTGAAGGTTATTTTCTCTAGCTCTAAAACCTTGAATAAAAAGAGCAGGAGCGCTCAAGAAGGAGAACCTGGGAAGACAGAAAGAGCGAAGAGAGAGTAGGAGTAGAGGAGGGAGAGAGTTGGGACACAGTTGCGGCTGGGGCAGCAGAGAGAGAAAGACCAGAAGCTGGGAGAGAGTCCCATTTCATCAGAAAAATGCCTGAGTCAGGAGACGAGAGAACCATTAGGCCCAGTGAGTCACAGGGAGAGGCTGTAAAAACAGATCTGGGTCGAGCTCAGCTCACAGTACCGGCCCTGAAAACAGCAAAAGCAGAGCAGCGGTCTGTCTGACCCACAATGCACTGTAAAGGTCCAGTACTGTATGCCCTCATCACTAAGACTGAGACAGGATTGTCTCTTTATAGTCAGCATTTTTTTTTTTACAGTGGCTTCCCTTAAATCACAGACAATGGTGTTATTCTTTACACAGTACACTACACATTTTCTCCTCTTGTTATTAATTCAGTGATCCATAATCAGTAGTACACAATCTTCCATCTATGTTGATAAATGAGTCCTTTGTAGATACAGTTTTTATACAGATCCATAACAGGAACCAAGTCATTTAAGCAAGAAGCAAGGCAAGGAAGACTGTCTCACAAAAGCTGCTTATCTAGAAATGTTTCAGATTGGCACAAAAGATCATCTAGTGAAAGGCTCCAGTGTTAAGCGGAGTGTGTGGAAAACAATCCGTTATCACACAGCCTTAAAATGAGCCCTTCCTCCCTGGTGATGCTTGATTAGCACTCAGCTTCCTCCCGCCGAGTGTGCCAACACTGAACCCAATGTGAGTCAGCCCGTTGCTGCCATTGTGTGAAGCTACCAAAAGACTGGTTGTGTATCTGGCAAACAAATGCCTCCATTTTATCCAGATAAAGCATAATGCTGTGTGGCACTGAGCCATCTCCCTTGTCCCTTGTTCTCCAGGCAGCAATATGCTTAATCTTCAGCATCGCTCTATGCGCAGGATCAGAGTTCTGCCTCCATCTCCCCAAAGCCAGGTAGGTAATCTCCCCACACCTCAGCCTGTGTCACATGCCTATCAGGCCCGACTCCCTGGCCAGCCTAAGCCCTTCTCCGAGCTTTGACTGAGTCTGGGGGATGAAAAGAGCACAAGGTGATGAAGCCTCCCGGTGATAGCACAGGGATTTACTGAGTGTGCTTACTGTCTGTAATGACCAGCGGGTCTTCACCACCAGCCTTTAATGGACACCTGAGTGACATGGCTTATTAGCTCTAAAAAACATTGTGCGGGGGGAAAGGATGGCTGGGGGGATTTCAGGAGAGAAGTGTTTTGAACACCCTGAGACGGGGCTGAATGTATCCTCAACTAAGCGCCTGGCAGCCCGTGAGCCTGTCGGGGAGGCTGCTATCTGCCAAGCCCAGCTTGTATACCTTTTACCTCATTACCTGTTCAGCACGGCCATTATTGAGGGAAATTGGGTGAATGCAAGATAAGCACAAAGAATCCTTGGGCTGAACACAAACAAGCGGCCTGCTTCCTCCTGATAAAAAGGAAGTGTCAGCAGAGAGGCCCTTGGACTTCCCGCTCTCAATGAACTCTGGGCTGCCAGCTGCCCCAGTCTTAGGTCACTCACTACTTCCTGGCCCAGATGGAGACACGCAAGGCCAGAAGGAATGTATGTCTGTGTGAACATTATTATGCAGCGTTTTCGCTTGTGCTCATGCCGGAGCGCCAAGAAAAAGCAGATGGGGAAATTTAAGGCAACAACCAAACCAGGTTGTTATTTTATTGAGTAGCAATGCAACGATTTTTGATATGACATGACCTTCAGCTGAAAAAAACAGCCTTCAGCAGACTGCATCAGATCAATGTGTCTTACACCTTCAGCATTAACAAAACAACACAGTGCAGACATGTATAGAAACATACATCTATATGGCTTTTAAAAAGCTGACGAAAAATACACCTTTCCAAGAGTAAATTATTTCTGCCAGCTGAAAAGCAAATTTCATTTTCTCATGTCTCTTGACAACAAAGACACTGAACCCATTACTGGCTGAGGCTTCTACATCACACACATTAAATGAAGGGTCCTCTAGCAATCGAAAAAAGCAATTTTCTCATTGAGCCAATAGATACTCCATTTAGTTCCGGGCTCTCTACGGACCGCTGGTGCCGTAGCGGGGCTGATACAGGGAAACCGAGTGTAGAGTGATGACCCGGCCTCGTTTTCCTCTGCCTTGCCGCTCTAAACCCATCGATATGGATACAGACGTGCCCCGCAGGCTGGATGAGGGGGAACGGCAGAGAGGAAGGAGAGGAATAGAGGGAAACAGAAAAAACGGATGGGGAAGAGAGGAAGAAAGAATAATAGATGAGATGATACAGAGGGAGAGGGACAGAGAAGGTGGAAGGAGGTTGAGGGAAGGCGATGGTGCAGAATGAATCGCCCGGTTCTTTCAGGGCTGTGAAACTAGGGCCAGTGATCAAATGACTGGCCAAATAGGCAGCAGCCTCATTTGCAGGCACATCACCAGATATTAAGGAGAGAGAGAGAGAGAGCGAGAGCGAGAGCGAGAGCGAGAGAGAGAGAGAGAGAGAGAGAGAGAGAGAGAGAGAGAGTGGAGACACCACACCGTGTGCGACCAC
>OMOV01099291.1:0-12348 GCA_900312565.1 Beryx splendens | reverse complement strand
ACACACACACACACACACACACACACACACCGCAGGCCACTGTTTAAAAGCACTTGGGCTGAGCCAGAAATGACAAACAACACATTTGTGGACTGACACACTCCACAGCACAATGTTTGCAGTGCGAAACAAAAGAAAACCTGGTGGCATATTAATTTAAACATGCTTCCTGGCTGCGCTGGGAGAATGTTGTTTCTGACTTATCTCCAAAACCCGTTGTCGGATTGGGTTGAGTGTGGCCCCCAGTGTTGACTCAGTCATTGAGTCCTAGCCATTCATAAAGCCCATTTAGAGTGTGTAAAAGCCAGACAGTGCACGCAGCTTGTGTGTGGCTTCAGACCTTAACCCTGGTGCCAGACACACAGTCGGCATGTAGAGGCAGAAAGCTGGCAGAAGCTACAAACATGCTGTGTGTGTTTATGTGTGTGCGCGCGTGTGTGTGTGTGTGTGTACCACATGTCTAACTGTGTGTGACTGTGCACACAAGGCTGCTTTTGTTTGTATGTGTTAACACACAAATGCTTCCATTTATATTTATCTGCATTATTGCCAGATGCACTTGTAGTTATTTGTTTGCATACAATTAAGTGTGCCTGTTTGTGAATTCTATGGTTGATCTGTAATAGAGTACAAGTGAAAGACACAAGAAGAGGCTCTGAATTTCCGTGTCCACATTTCAGACCAGACATTTCATTGTAGTCTCATTGCCAGCGGTCAGTAAGTCCAGTGTAGTTATCCAGTGTAATCATCAGAACAACCGGACTACCTTGTTCAAGTCACTGTTCTCAAAGAGAGCAATCAGGCACCCACCCCAAAAATAGTCCCTGTACAAATGCACCAATCAGATAAGTGAGAGTTTCCTCATCAGTGTGCAAAAACAGGTGGTCAGTTTGTTCCCTGATTAACCCCCAACAGTGTCTGGCCCAGTGCTTGGTGCTTACCCTGCTACTAGCAATGCCAGATATAGCACACTTAAAACCAAATGCCAAGGTCACACCTGTTCAGTTAGTGTTAATTAATTTCATAAATGTTTTATTTTCTGGTGTTAAATGTGAGCTCTGCATGTACATAACAGATGCCACTATTTTTATTCACAGCAAATGCACTGTAGAGATATCTGCAGAATATGGCATTGCTATTTCCTGAGACCACAGTCTCCTAACATGTGAATCGACCAGCTTGTCAGTACCAAGTTGAACTAGATACAGTAAATACTGTGCATCTCCTCAATAATGATGACACTGTTCTTTCTTTCATGCTCTAAGTGATTGATAGGTCATGCTGAAATGGGTACAACATTTGTTTGCATAATGCACTTTCAATGACTTATGTCCATTCTGCATGCTACATTTCTACTTGCAATGCACATACTCAACCCTACTTAGCATAATAACGTCAGTATAATGACACAGATTTATCTCACAGGTCAGCTGTCATTAACATCTGCTGTACCAGATTATTGTAATTTAGATTTAAGATCTCATTTACCTACAATTATGTTGTAACCCCTATTGGCTGCATGCTCCATCAATCATTTGAAGAGCTCTGATTGGGTGTCATTCATAGAGGGCGGGAACACGCGTATTGTTTGTTTTCTCAACTGGTATCTGACTGGACACCTTTCTCCAAGACCATTATATGATGAAAAAACTGTGATTGTATTTTGTCCCCTGCTGCATCTCTATCGTATTAATGTGCTCAGTGCAATATGCTTTGTGTAAAGGGCACAGTCATTGGCAAACCTAAGGCCACACTTTGTTTATGTCATGTTGTTATACGCTATCCTTGCAGTATGGGTGCCAGCCAGTTTCTTGTTCTGATGATAAACCACTGTCTTACCAAACAAGACAGCCATGGTAAATTATTGGAAGAACATATCTGGTGCAGGCAAACCTTGAGCTCAATACATTAGCTTTATGTTGAAGCATTTCATGTGCAGCGTTCACTGTAGAGACTATGAAAAATGCAGTCAAATGTGGATGGATGGCTATGATAATCATAGTGATCAATAAACATTTGCCTGCTGCACAAAAAAATTGATAGGCAGGAGAGTAAGATGCTACCTCCTGTGACTTCCAGTGCTTCAGGGCCTACACTAGTGTTTTCCTTGTTTCTCATATAGTTTCCTTACACTGGTGCAGAATTTCCTATTTCAGGACCTGTAACACCCCCGAAACAGTTTGACAATTTTCACTTTACCCAGGTTATTTAAAGCTTTTTAGATTTAAAGCTGCTTAGGACAGAGGTCAGCTGAAAACACGAGGGTCTTACAGGTACCTGAGATTCTGTAGGCCACTTCTGCTGCTATAAATGCCTGATTGTGAAAAGATGTCAAAGATAAAATAAAATGTGTTTGATTTTATTTATTATTTAACTTATTCATGCAAAAATTATCAATCCCTGTCCAAAATGTATTTAAAAACATTAAGAAAATTAAAGTCTTAATAGATTTTCTATGTGGTTACTCTTTGTTTCTTTCGTCCAAGTTAAATGAACAAGCAGCTCATTTGTTGTGTTATGGCCTGTTGAGAAGATCAACATGTAGATTACTTTATGAAGAAAAATTAACTGATGGCCTGGCAATATGTACCAAATTGTGTCTTATTCAACCAATCAAATATTTATGGTCACAGATTAAATATTCATTCATACCAATAAATGCTGTTTAAATATCATCAAACAGTCATGACGTCCTCATGTCTTGATTGTGTCCTAAGAATGATAAAGCATGAGCTATAGGAATGGGGACCATCATAAGGCAAACAACGACCAATAGAAGCAAAAATCATTTATATTTTTAGAAAAGCACTAACCTAATATATGTGTTTTTGCTGGACCGGCCAGTAATAGTATTGTCCCCAACAGACTGACTGACTCCCCATTGTTGAAAGGCACATGCCCGACTCTCCCATGCCTTAGGCTTGTGGCAATGGCACACCGCCACAAGATCAGAAGTTGCTCAATGCATAGAAATTGATCTAAATTGATCTCTAATGTGCACATCACGCCATGTACATCCTTTGGCGATGCACAGACCATTGTACTCAATCCGTTGTAAAAACTAAAGTGAAACTTCAAATTCCACAATTAGCTCCAAACCAACAGTAACACAGTTGTCAGATAGAGAGTTGAACTGAGCGCAGTGAAAAGTCATATTATCCCATGTTTTACCACTGGATTCTGCCGGACAATGCTGTAACTGTAGGTAAGTAATTAATCCTATTGAAATGAATTGTACTGAGTCTGTAGATTCAGAGCACTTCAGTCCATTTTCCATACCACATTTTCTGCCACAGCAGCTGTTTTAGGGCACAGGACATTGTCCAACAACCTGAAAATGTTGCTGTACGTCTCATTGATTTTCAATAGGGACGAAGAATCTTCTGGAACCAACATGAAAAGAGGGCCCAGTACCATTTATGAAAGTCATGGGTCAAATGTTTCAGTTCCTGACAGACAATGTTCCCCGCAGGCTGCATTCACAGCCCGGCTAAACTAGGCTTGTCTAAGTTAACTTCAATGACCCTATCCCCATATAACTTATATGACCATGATACTATTTACTCTGGTGTATACTATGAGTTTATGTCATAAATATTTATGTTAGCCTAAAAAGGTTTGTAGACTCTAATCCAGAAATAAAAAGGTGGATAAACTGAGTTTAGGTGTGTTTACCCTCCGCTAGATGCCTGCATAAAAAAATAAGAAATAATATGTTGACAAATAAAACCAATGACTCAAATATACTCTACATTCATAGAACTATTACTGAGCCACAGTTTATGTAAATGTGTATCCCTGAATAATCAGGCAGAGCTAAGTCGCCTATGTCATTACTGATTGTGGAAGCTATTTTTCACTTGTTTTTATGCTAATGTACTGTAGTCTGATAAGCATTCCATGATTTTTGCATTTGTGTATATTCCTGCAAGTGGCATTCACCTACTGTAAATTTTAAGGGCAGAGAGCTCTAGCTGCTAGAGACTTGGCATAATGAAAATTGAACATGGACTCCTCATGTATCTGATGGATGAGTCAGGATATTTATATATTCCACTCTGATGCCTTGCCAAGGAACTTGTATTGCCTTCCAATGCACGAAGATGCCTTTAGAGAGTTTTTCTTCTTTCCCAATTCAGACTTGATGGATTGATACTTTCCTTCCTCTTTGGCAGTTAAGACACAGCTAGTACAAATGAGCTACGTATATAAATGTAGGTTGTTTGATTAATTGATTGATTGATCATGGACCAAGATGTGGTGTGAGGATCCATCTCCATTCCAAATCCTCTTCCAATCAAAGACAGGCATATAAGACAATTCTTCAGGCCAACAGATCTGAGCCAACCTGTCTGTTGGTTAAGCGCGCCAAAGCCTCATGCGTTGATACGTTTAACTCTGCTTTCCCCATCTAGAGACAAGGCACACAGAGAGAAATAAGATTAGACAATCTAGTCTCTTTGCCTTATCTGCCCAGGGGTGAGAGTGTGTTTTCACAGGGGTAATACTCCAAAGCCGTGACCAGGGTGTAATGAAGGATTCTCTGTAATGGCCCCTCTAGCCGTTCCACATCACTTCCTCCTCGCCCCCCTGCGATAACCGCTTCCTGCACGATTTCATGGGAATTAAAAGGAGAAAGGTGTGTTTCATATGTAAAGCAGGTAACGCTTGCCTAGATGTGAGATGGCTTGTGTGGATGCCCTCCCTCCGTCTCTCTCCCTCTCTTTCCCTTGCTCTCTCCCTTCGTCTCTTGGGTGGGGGGTGGGGGGGTAGGCTTTGATCACTGGCAGAAGGTCGCTACGGTTCGATTTCTGTGGTGCTCCTCCGAGAGGTTTGCTCTGCAATTATAACCCATGAGAGAGAAGGCAGGGGGATGTTAATTTCTCAGCAGCTAGTGTTGCCTGTTTCTCAGTTAGTCAAGAGCCAGCACTAATCACGTTTACAATATAAGGCGGAAAATGGGCATTTGGTACCACAGCAACAAATCTAACCATGTAAAGAAGAATCTAACCACCACCGAGAATCTAACCATGGGTAACCCGTCAAATCAGAACTTTTGCTGGGTAAGCTGTGCATAACAAAGTGGAAGAAGACGGTCAATGAAGGACCACCGAAGCTTCTTCTGGGCCGCCATCCAGATCCTCATACAGATACCAAGAGTGGCTAATTATTTCTCTTGGTCTGTTGAGTACATTATGTCACAGTCAGTGCAAAACACTTTTAGATTACGTCTTACAGAGCCGATATACAGACCAAATATTTCTACGGTGCATTAATTGTTTGGTTACAGCCTAACTCCATGATCAAACCTGACCATTAAGGCCCCTGTTGTGACCAACCACTGAAAACAGCATTAACAACATTCATTGCCAGAAATAGCAGCTCTGCACTTTGTTTCATCATGGCTTGACCTCAGCCCTACTGACACATTTTCCATTATGAATAGCAGAAAGCACATGAAGCATCTGTTGTGAGGCCCGGACTCCTGATTGGGTGAACTGTTTCACTGTGTAGACCTGCCTGACCAGCTGTGGCAGATGAGGAAAATGCTGACAGACGGAAAAAAAGGGGAAAAAACCCAAAACAGAAGCACAGCCGTCGAGCCCTTTCTGGGAGATAGATAATGCTGCACAACACATTCAACTCTGCAAGCCAGCGTTGAGAAAAGATACAGAAATTCAGTGTTGTAATCCTTGTATTGGCCATCAGACTGTTTCTGCAAGTATACAAGAAGAAAATCTGAATTTTTCAAACATTTCCTCTGAGGGGCACAGATGGACATACAGATGAAAAGTCTGCATAAGCCCTGTTTTAAATGCATGTACTGTAGTGAATTACGGCTGTATTACTGCTCCTCTGCCCCAAAGAGGATTTAAAAAAAAAGTTTTTTCCCAAGCCATTAGAAATTAGAAGGAGTGATCCACAGATTGAAAGAAACGGTATCTTACCATAATGGCATTATCTTAAAACGTTTGAAAAAGATTAGGCTGCAGTATATTAAAGCAGGATAGATGCAGACTAGATGCAGGATAGATTAATAAGGGACCTCTGCCACTGTATAGGAGCTGATGTTAAGGAATCACAGTTCAATTATTCTCTTTATGCTCAGTATAACTAATATCCTTGTAGTTCTCCCTGCTACTGTATCTAATTGGTTCCTCTGCACCTCCTTATGAAATCTGTTATCATACTACAGGCAACCGATATGGAACTTGCCTTTCAGCATTGCTAATAGTGAAATTACAGCTATGGGAATATAACATCTACACTGCTCTCTGATTCCTGGCGCACAAAAGTATGTTTCTGTGTTAAAATCTTGCTAAGGGGACATACACTTTTTTAGAATTTTTCAAAAGACATGCCAGGGTACAGTTTTATCCTGTGAAGGAAGGATGCCCTGAAACTGTGTAAAGTAGCCTACGTCTGCGTCTGTGTCTGTAACTAGAGGGTGATGCAGCTTTCCAGCTCCACAACACATCAAACTGCAAGGCTGGTGGAGTGTGAGCCGAGCAGAGCTGCTAGTCTTTGTTTAAAAGTATCTGAGACGGGAAAGGCTAATTGGACTAATTAGTACCAAAACATGGCTTGACTGAGCAGTCTTTCTGTACCGCAGATGTTTAGCCTCTTTCAGATGACAAAAGATGTGGCAAGGAAAGAGCTTCTTTTAAAGGCTACCAAAACCCAATGTGGCATTATTACGCTCTCTGCAGTCAAATAATGGGAGGGTAGCAGTCACATAATAGGATGTACTGATGCTTAAACTGACCTTCACCACAATATTGGGAAACCTTAGCAATGCAAACTGAGCATCTTGACAGTCAGTTGAGCCATACTAGCCATTTGTCGTTATTTTTCGACGCCACAAGACAGTAGCCAACAACTTGTGTTACGGTTATGGTTAAGCAGCTAAAACAGCTTGGTTAAGGTTAGAGAAATGGTTTGGTCATGGTTAAATAAGAAAAAGGTCTGTTAAAAATTTACGGTTTAACTGTACTTTGAAAACGCTGGGAATCCAACCCCGGTCGTCGACATCGAAGGCAAGCATATACGCCCATCCGCCACCCCGACCAAATCGCCCTTACCTGCCACCGTTTTATTTCATTGTCACACTCCTGTGGTGTCGATTTCAGAAGTCTTTTGGACTACGCTGCACATTGAAAAATGGCGAAAAAGGGGTACTCAGTGCGTTAAAAAGTGACGCCCAGGGGTCCTGACCAAACATCAGTATTTGACGAGTTGGGAGTGAGAACAGGTTGTTTTACTACTTAACTTAACTTACCCCTTTTCTTGTCTGAGCCGTATTTTCTTCCTGGGCTTACTGTTACCTTGTGTCTAACTGCAGTCCCAAGACCCGAAGACTCCATAAAGACTACATGACCGTACCCAAATATAGACCCATAAAGAGGAGTTATGGCAAGAAGAGTTTATGGGCTGATTTTATTTATATATGAAGAGCAATACCTGTTTCATAATCAGTCAGAGTGATTTGCTGAACCCAAGTTTCCTTGAGGGGCATGAGGATCATCTGAGGATTTTGTGCCCGATTTTGACTGGTTTTTTTTACCATTCGCTACTGCAATGGTGCACAATATAAGTCCAAAATTACTCCTCAGTGCTGCTCGCACATCGCCTAGTACCAATAGCAAAGTAACCCAGAGGCTTTTTGGTAACTATGCCTATCTTGAAAATTTTATAAGTATGCTGTAGGCTCGGGCTAGGATAAATATAGACAATATTTTGGGTTATAGTGGTTTATATCATTGTTCATATTATAATAGAAAAGACTGAGAAGCTTTCCCAGATGTTTTAATATCAATAATAAAAATAATACCTAATTATTAATAAGGAGTAAGTTAGCTGTTATCTTCAGGATATTTATCCAAGGACAGGAGTTGCACTGTAAGATAATAATCAATAGGTTATGTAAATTATAGAGACTCAATACAGAAAAGCTTCATATTCAGTGTTGTTTTCATTAGTGCTCTAATACCTGCACAGATAGGTTACTCTTGTTTGCTATATTGTTTTCCACTGCAATACATCATTGTATTGTCAGATTAGTAAGTTTCTGTGTGAGGTAAGACATTACCACATCTTCTCACATAAGAAACCCAAAACATGTCAAATGGTCAGCCATCCAACTGGGTGAATCCATCACAGTTGTCACCGCTTTGTGCTAAGAATTTCAATCCGTTTCCAATCATGAGAACAGGCCCACATCTTGTTAGACCCATGTGAAAGAGGGTAATTGAGCAGAATGGCACGAGGATGAGTAATGGGATTTTTCAATTTAGCAGTTTATGTAAGCCTCGGGGAAAAAATGCATGCAATTACATAGCTGGGCTAGTTCTACTTGTGGTAGGGTTAACAACCTTTGCCTCAGACAGAGCAACATCAGATGTAAGGCAAGGGCCACTAAACCAAATTCCCTCCAGAATAAAGCTTTTATTGTCAGGCAGCTAACAGGAAGTGCATTTTAGGAAGGAGAAAGGACAAAATTCCAATTCACACAAAGGTAAATTTGCAAACACAAGTTCCCATTTAAGGATATCCTAAAATCAGTGCTGAGGTTTATAGTCATTTATCTCCTTCTTGTCTAGTTACTATGCATTATGGTGATGCTAAATATCAATTAGGCCCAAATTGGACTCCAAACGATCCTGTAGTTTCTATCATTATACTGAAGAGCAGAGATCAAGCAAAAATCACCAGAAATCTATGTGGAAGCCATATCTTTAAAAAATCACATCAGGGCAGCATTCAGGACCAGTGCTGCCTCTGAGCAAGATGGTTTGGTGTCCTACATCTAATCATTTCTAATCTAATCTAATCTAAGTAATGTCTTGTAAGTGATCAGCACTTGCTCCAACTGTAAATTGAAATTTTGCTGATATAACCAGGTTTCAAAGTTTTGGTGGCAAATGATATAAGATGCAGGGACTTTGCCAGACCGTTTAATGAACTAGGGATTAGTCTTGTACCATTAAGTGGCTACTGTGTCCTTTATGTCCTGTACATTTGTCCATTTCTGTGTCTTGTTCTGTGTAATGTGGGCTCTGTATCATTAGGTGGCTATGTCACATCTATGTATGCATTTAGCACAAGGAAACTATATTGTATTGTTATTGTATTATAAGTATTTGGGGGGAAAATGCAGTTTTGTTACATTTTTTCCAAGTGTAGCCCAGTCTATAGCGTAGATACCTACAGCTAAAATGTCAAAATTGCATGCAGTCTGGCTGTACAATGCACAATTTGATAGTCTGGATACCTTTATATGACATTTATTAAATCATGTAGTAGACTTTCATAGAATAATTGCATTAATCCAATATTCACATACATCATGACCTGGGATTCATATTGAGAACAATTGCCTACATAGTCATTTAACTATGTGACTAGGTCAATATCTAGTTGTAATGCCAGTGTAACACCACATTGAAGTTCATTATTTCACACATGACCTCAAAGAAACTTACACATTACAGGTCACAGTGTCGAGCTAATGGAACAAGACCCTCTTTACACAGGACAAGATACAAAATGATCTGATGCCTTCGGTGCATTTTGTTTTCTGCCTGGTGGTCCTGACCTGCTGATATTCATCCTCCTGAGAGTTATTCATACAGTAGAAGCTAGATCACGGCCAAATCACGATGTCTGTGCCACACAGTGCCTCTATGCTTTGTGTGTGTTTTGAGTGAGCGTGCGCCTACTTGCAAGTGTTTGTGCATGCTCCCTACAGTCCGCTTGTAAAGGACACAGCTGAGTTACAGCGCAGCCTGTGTGCTATACAGCACTCTCCCCCTCTCTCCTTTGCTTCTGCCTCCCCGCGGGGTCTTTTCTGTACTTTTTAGTACAGACTCGTGTTTGAGGCCTAGTGTCAATGACAGCCCACCTCACCCACTCAGCCTCTGTACAGTTGCAGCATAGCCCAACCTTGCCTCCAGCTGATAGCATTGTAATAATGAAAAATAGATGCTGGAGGTTTTGTGCATGCCTGGCTGCTCTTTTGAGGGTGTGTGTGTGCATGCAAGAATGCATGTGTATGTGTGTGTGTGTGTGTTTGTGTATTAGTGTTACCTCCTCTGTGGTTTTGCAGGGAACTAAGGTGAGGTGGTAGGTATATTCGCCCTCTGGCCATGCTTCATCCATGTTAATGAGGATATAAGGGCTAACATCCCTACAAGGTCATGCACACTGTAGGAGCACCATTCTGGAGGGATTAACTACCCCCTGCATCCTTATCCCATATGCACTGTATATGACCATGGACACTCACAGATTAGATTGACCTCGTCACATGTTTGCATGTTGCTCTATTTGCACATTTGTGTGTCTGTCTGTGCAAACATGAATGTATGCATGCATTTATGTGTTTACCCACATGTGTGCTCAAGGTGCATTGATTCGCTACACCAATAAGATCATCAGTTTTCTTTTTATGTCTTATTATTATAGGGAATAAACTCACAGGACTGGTTCCAACGTTATCCCACTGAAAATGATACATTTCAAATACATGTCTCATTTAGATGGCAATTTGGCCTTTCATTTATGTTTCATGTGTACTGAATGTGCATTTGAAAACACTGTTGTTTTAGAATGCAGGTGCGCCATGGTGTGCTTTGTAAGAGTGTCTCCTTGCATACTGTGAATGGCAGCTGTGCTCTGTTCTGCTTCCCAAACAACAGACCCAGGTATGTGACAACAATCATGCAATAGTGTAGCTTTGCAGTGTTGAGTTGCCAGTTTTGGGTTTGTGCGAAAAAGCCTGGCATGGCTGTGTCCATTCCACAGTTGTGTTGCTGCTCTATGGCTGGCTCTTTAAGCCCTCCAGAATCCTTCCAAGGAGAGATTGCCATGCTTGAGCTAATCTCAGAACCCAGAACCAAATCTTGCACTATGGCAAGCTGGTGGATGTCTGTCAGGAGAGATTCTGCTCCCTCTACCTTAACAACCAGGCCAACCAAGCATGACCCCCTTTCTTCCAATGGGAGGTCCACATAGGCCAACAGTCTCTCCTCCTGTCTGTCTTTGTCATTCGGTCTCTTAGAAACTCTGTAATCCAAAGTGATAGGAGGGATGAGGGACGCGACATGAGTCATAAATCGGGACTCAAAACCTGTTCCAGCTTGTGAATTGTTTCTCCAGTAAGCTCCTTCAGTTTCTTGTGGGTATAACTGGAGCAGAGGCTGCTCAATGAGGCAAATTGTCCAGCGGTGCTGCTGTCATAGCTGTATGATGTGCAGACCAGCTGCAACTGCTTCAAGCACACTGCCTGAGTTTGGTGCATGTGTACCCCATAGTGTCAGTTCTCTTCCTGGCGCCTCTCCCTCACAGGGAGGAGGGAGAACAGGGTCAGATACAGAACATGGCCCTGGAATGGTTAAGGATTCATCTTGCTCAAGGACACTTTAGCAGGACGAATGCAGGCCAACATGAAGGCTTGAATCCACATCCTGTGGTTGAAGGGCGTTCTGCCTCTCCTCTGTGCCAGCCTGATTAGGAAGTATTGGATACATTTACTCAGGAGCTATTCTGCTCCTGCTTATCCTGTTAAGAAGAGGTGGTCAGGATTGATGGAAATGAGGTAACCAATGGAGAGCCAGTTGCTCTCCCACAGATAAAGCCTGTTCCAAGGATTAAGAATCATGTTGCAAGTAGATGGAACAAGAAAACACTTTTCAGTCCAGGAGAGGGCCTTATGTGTCCATGTTACTGAAGCAAAATGAATGTATGGCCGAATAGAACACAAAACAGCATTCATTCATATGTATACAGTATTCAGGCTGCAGGAGAGGAAGGGCTGCATGCAGAGACATTATATGGGTAGCATTATTTTTCAATACTGGATAAGCGAGTCTATTTCACAGAGGCAGATCTTAGGTAGTGAGTAACTGGCCCTCCAGAGATGCGGATTAAGTGAACTGAAGGCTTCAACATATCCCTTCCCCCAATTCTTTCTACATATTCACATGATCCACATGCTGCCCGCTGCCCTTCGATACCATAGCATTTATTTTTCTGTCCGTCCCTCATGACTAAAGCATGGCTCACTTTCTCTGTCCTCCCTCCTTCGCCCTATCATCAGTGTAAAATACCTCACCCCTGCAGACAGAGACAGATGGAGAGAGCAGCACCAGCCCCCTACTCAGCTCCAATGATTTATGCCATGGTACCAAATACACACACACACACATACGCACACGGGACTTTTTCCCCTCAGGTAGGTGGAGTGTGTAGCATGTGATTTTTTACATGGTCAGGAAGATGTTAGCAGTTTTATGAATGAGCGTGCCCTTTTCATTTCCTGTTATGATGCCAGTCTATAGGAAATATGAC
>OMOV01099288.1:0-12785 GCA_900312565.1 Beryx splendens | reverse complement strand
TTAGTGACTACCGCTGATGGGGGTGGTGCAGGAGGCACACTTCTTTGCCTATTGTCTCAACTGCTTCTGCAACCTGTATGCCAAGAAGTGTGCCTCCTGCACCACCCCCATCAGCGGTAGTCACTAATTATCTGTCTGTCTGACTCTAAAGATGATCTTCTGCAAAGTATTTCCCTGTTGTCTTGACTCATCTTTATCTTCACTTGCAGGTCTCGGAGGCAGCAAGTACATCTCCTTTGAGGAGCGCCAGTGGCACAATGACTGCTTCAACTGCAAGAAGTGCACCATGTCCCTGGTTGGACGTGGCTTCCTCACCGAACGTGATGATATCCTATGCCCAGAGTGTGGCAAGGACATCTAATTTGGTGTGAAGGATGATGGATATGTCAGATTGGATGGCCATATAACGACCAAGGAATACCAAAGATAAATGCTATCTAAGCACAGAGCATAGCTTCTTCTTTACCTAGCATGGCTATCAATGTACAGTATTATGACATGAAATACAAATTGCTAGAACTAACCGTGTTATTTGAATTTAGGAAGTTTTATTTCAAAACGAGATGTTCGCTATTTGAAAAAAGTGACCACTACTAAAATAATTGTTGGTATGAATGTAAAGCACACAAGCTATGTTAAGATCTTTGCTTACAAAATAGTAACAAGTGGTTGTATGGACTTAATCCATTTTAAAATAGTGATTATTAGGGTGCATTTTTTCTAAAATGGATGCAGCGTTTTGAGATAAGTTCCCTACAATATTAACAGACTATCAACCTTCAAGTGTGGTAGAGGTTACTGCTTTCTGCATGCACCCGCTTGATATTATAATGATCAGTTTGAGGTTTTGTGCATGAGTGCTGTAATAATGAATGAAATATGAATATCAATATATTGAAATTATATATTTACTCTTATAAATGCTATCTGTGTGCATAAAATGACAAATTTCTGAATTCTTGTGGCAAAAATAAAACATGAACAAAGACACAAAGGGGCAGATTTACTGGGTCTCAATGGTCCAATTCTGAGCTAGAAATACACACAAAGGCAGGAAGGAGGGTGCTGCGGTGAGGCAGGTAGAACATCCCTAATAAAAACCTTAAACTTCCTTTATTAGTGGTTCTACAACAATGTTCAATTTGAGTATATATATGTTACAGTAAAGGCATATCAGTCATGGTCAGAGATCTGCTGAGCTTTCTAATTAAATAAAAGGGATTCTTCTTTATTCAGGTTAACACTTTATTTTAAAAAGTAGTTGGTACAAATTTGTCACTGGATTGAATTTGACACCGAATCCAAACGGCTTAGTAAATCTTGTTCCTGTGTGAGTCTTCAGCTTGGTGAAACGGTCAACTCTGACTACATCAGACATTTTCAAAGACATTGCCTGCAAAGTCTGTTCACCTAAAATCCAAATAAAATGGCTTAAAATGACAGTTTTCTGTATTCAGTTGGTATTCCTTACATTCTGCTTAACTGGTGATGATTAAATACAACATGAAGTTCTCTGCTTCCATCTAGTGTCCAAATGTACTTATCACCATTTAGCGGACTATTTTGCCCCAACTGCGTAAAAAACATTTCAGTTCCACTACACTACCAGTCACAACCTTGACCAACCTGTGATTAACTTTCTTTATGCAAACCTCACTGGCATAGAGTTCATTCATAATTCTAAATTAAACCTAGTACCTATTCAAAATGTGAAATATGTACATACACATTCTGAAATGCTATGTCCAGCCTAAACTGGTTGGTTTGTATTCCTTTATTTGCATGTATGAACCAGGGAATTCCAAACTGTTACACACGATCAATACAAGAACAGATTTCCATTCGCAACATTTTACACCATAATAAATAAACCCCGGCCAAGAAACTCTCTTCACCCACCGATATTGCGGCCCAGTACTGCAGGGCCTCTTAGCCAAATCAACCTGGGCACAGAAACAGAATGTGAAGAGCCAAAATTTCCAGTCATGACATTTTAGAAAACAAACGTCCTCTGCCTCCTTTGTCCTCTACACCGTCTCCGTGTGTGGGACCCGACGGGAGTTTGCAGATCATTGGTGGTAAGGACACTTGAGGGAGTGGAAAGTAACAAGGAAGCTCATGACTGCAGAAGCAGGTCATCATTGGATGGCCTGAGCACCGCCCTATTCTGTCAGGTCCAGGTTTTTGCTCTCGGAATGGAAAGAGGGCAGAAGGATGGGCTAGAGACACCCGGGCAAAAACGGTTTCCACCTCTTTTTTTTTGTAACGCAACGAGTGGGAGAACTTCCGCGATGGGGAGAGCAAAGATAACTGGGAGCAACGATCTGCGTTTAGTAACCTTGCTGGAGCGCAGTGGTCTGTCCTCCAGAGCCTGGGTTCTCATCAGGTCTACCTGGATAAGGTCCAGAGGTCAGGGCCAAGTCACATGCTGGATCTTTTTCTTCACCTCTGGAGACTTCAGGATATTCTGGAGAGACGGAGGGGGAAATATCAGCAGATATTACAAGGTTATAATCCTACATGCAACACAAGAGTGACAAGTATGCATCGTCTCTGTATTAGTGCTTATCAGGAACTGAAGGGACGCAACAAAAACATGACAGGATTACAGGGGATGAGGTTCCATACCGAGCTGTTTGCCTCGCGTTTGAGGCTGGCTGTCTGAGAGCCGCTGACAGACGTCTGGGAGGATGAGGAAGAGGAGGGTGTGCTGCCAGACAGCTTACGGACGGGGTTGGACAGGTTTGCGGCTGGAGGAGGTTTTAACCTGTCAGTGATCCCTGTTGACACTGTGGTCCCCTCTGGTTTCTTCACTTTCAAGGGGCCATAGTGAGAGGAACTGCCGTCAAACACGATCTGAGGCCTCTTCCTATTGTGGTCATTACTGGAGCTGGAAAATGACCAGACAGTAATGACGACGAGGATAAAATAAAAGTAGAGCGAGATATTCAATAGAACAAACACCCTATGTGAGGATACAGGATACTTTGCATGTACACAGTGAAGTGAAATACTTGGTGCGTTATTCTAAAACACTCACCATGCACGCTTCCAGCGGTTCGATTGATTTGTTAACGTCTTCACCATGCAGAAATGTTTTGCCCATATTTTTATTCGGCAGACGAAATTCCCATTTAACACAGTGAACCGCTGATTTGTCATTTAAACAGAACTACATTCATTACAGCAGTGGCAGTCGCACACAGCGGGTGGAGAGAGCACACTCTGACAGATGTGGAAATGTCAGGAGTGTTGCTTTTAAAAGGGAAATCCTAAAACACGGCTAACGTGTTATTTTTTATGATGGTGAAGATTTCAATCTGAATATGAAGCCTCTCCAAAATCTAGGAGCGAAAGAGCCAGATCCCTTGAGGACGACAAATCATGGAGCTGCTCTGCCTTGAAAGCGATGGCGTAGCCACGGGTGTGCCAGGGGTGTGCCTGTGCCACCCAAACAGGCAGCTGGCAGGCACACCCAAAAATCAGATGCAGAATGAATTTTTAGTTACAGCCTTACTAAAACCTTTTGTTCCAAACTTAGGCTATTATGGTCTAATTACAATAATTGGTAATTTTAAAATAAATTCTAAATTATTTTCATCAAAAAACAACATCCACCATCATGCACAGCCTGCCAAATGTTAAAAAGTTGATACATTCGCAAGTAGCGGCTGACCTGTGACCCCAGCGAGCATCACGGGAGACTAGCAGTGTAAAATAGTGAACAATGCAACGCCTGCAGCTGACGCTAGAATATAGCCGCTGGTTTATCAAAGTGAAACAGAGCTCGCTCTTTAACTTCTTCAAAAAAGTACAAAACTCGACAATGGGCAGGTCTGCGCGCATTAGGAGTGACTTGGATTTGCATTCATTGTGGATTCTAGACAGAAAACTTATGGAACTTAACAACTGTTTTCAGTGTGACTCCTGCAGAATAGTGGAGGCTGCTGCCTCCCAGCTGCCCGCGTCAGACTCGTTGGGCCAGATGGAAATACTACGGGCTGCAAGCAAGCATAACGGACTTGGAGTGGAAGGGCCTGAACTGGGGGTCACTCCTACCCATCCTTAATTGAAGTCTTAGACTCATGTGATAAAGACGTATTCCCCAACATGAACAGTTTACTTTGTGCTTTGATCACATTGCCTGTTACAAGCTATTCCGTGGAGCGCCTGTTCTCAACAACGTACAGAGACTTTCGAGTCTAATGAAATAACTGAATCGTTTAAGACCGAGCCACGCCGTCTTGCCCTTTAAGCTGTCAGCTTGCACAGGTAGGCTGTGTCCCAATAAAGTTTCATGTAAATGTCATTTGGGGGAATGCTGTGTAGATTCTAGTCTTGCCTAGCTGTTATCTATTCTATGTTAGGCCCATTTTGTTTTATTTGATAAGCCTATGTAAAGAGTGATTGCACTGTGACGTTTAAAATAACAATCAAAGAACGGACTGTACAATGACTAAAGCATTTTTTATACTGTGTTATGGCTATGTTGTAGGCAAGCCTATATGGAGAGTGATGGATGGTTATATCTGTGTGGAGGTGCACATCAGTCTAGCTACTCTGTGCTGTAGAGAAAATTAGATGTGGCACACCCAGTTTTTCTGATGCACACCCACAGTCTTTTTTCTGGCTACACTGCTGGCTGAAAGTGACACCAGGCCCATGTTGTGGTCTGCAGATGTTCACACTATAATGGACTACAGCTCACTGTCCCAGCGAAGACAGGGACTCCTGCGCGTCTGCCTAAATCTGAGCACCACAGCCAGCAGGAGGTCCGTATGACGGGCTACACTCTGAATGACTTCCCGCCCATCACAACATAAAGCTCATCGGTTACCTGTTTGATCCCGCCTGTCTGCCCCGGGTCTTCTCCACTCTCTTGCCCCAGCGGCTGTTGGGTAAACTCCTCTGCGGGAGCGGGATGACATGCCGGAGATAGAGCTCTGTCAGCCGGTCTCGGCTCCCGCAGTCTCCGGTGCTGATCTTTTTCTGTTCCAGGTACAAGTTAAGGTTAGCTTCCCGACATGCTGCTAACGTTCAGCAACAACAGCCAGCTGGGTAACAAGCAACTGAGAGCTACATTTTGTTGGATGAAGCCTTCCATGAGGAATCTCAATGAGACCTGACAGTTAGCTAGCTAGCTTATATAAACGTTACGTTACTTTAACTCCACGTTAAGGGACTTTCCCCACGGTTCTCTCAAAACGACGCTTACCTCGCTTAAAACCAGCCGCATGAACTCCTGAGACAACAGCTCCGGGTGCAGTAAGAGATCTGCGTCTGAGGTAGATTTGTCTTTCCCTTCTCGTCCCGTGGAGCTCGCCATGTTTGAAGACCAGAAACTCCCATCATGCCCCGCGTCACAACAACTCGGCAGTGCTCTCGCGACACATCACACGTCGCAGCTGATCAGAACGTGTCTCTCGGGTGCCCCCTGTCTGTGGAGCTGCACTCCCAACTTGATTTTTGAGGACTGCAGTGGTCTGAAATGTTGCTCTCCTGTAACTTCAGTTGTAGTAAACTATCCCTAAAGTTATTTCCACAAACAGACTTTTGAGTTGAAGTAGTTTCTCTCCCCACCGCCTGCTTCCATGTGGAACATGCAGTTTAGAAACAAGACCATATTTCTGACAGAATCATGCGAGGGAATCATATTTGCTTCAGATTTGATAAATATTCAAGTTGAACCTAGCAGGTTTTTAGCAGCTATACTGGGTCAGACTTCCCAAAGAAGGAGTTAATTAGAATGACCAAAAGTCTGTAAGGCTTTTAAATTGTGAAAGCTTACATTAAAGTTCTTAAATGGGATAAATTGTTGGGGATACTGATCTGATTGCAGGTGCAACAACACATTAGGAGGATAGGCCTACTTACACCAGTTACACCCCTAAAGCTTTATTTCTATGGAAGCTATCTAGTCTGTTCCAGTTTCTATCAAAGACAGAGTAGCACCATGGTCTGATCCCAACAGCTTTCTGACACCCACAAAGTCATAGAAGAAGTTCATATGAAGGTCCTGCACAGGTTTTCTCCATGCAACACATGAAAATATAAAGCTGACATATCACCAAACCGCTCATTCTGTGATACTGAAGAAGAAACAATTTCACCAAATTTTTCAGTTCTTTTCCCCCCCTCTAAATTCTGGATTAGGGAAGAGGATTAGGACCGCATGTGAACAATGTATTTGAGTTCTGAGATTAATCTCAGAATAAAGTCAGAATTCAGTATTATATAATGTTACATATTTGCAATGTTGAAACTTATGTTTACATGTTCTGATTGTTCTGATGAAAAAAATAATCACGCCCATTTTGCAGGTGCCTTGGCAGTGATGGAAATCAGCCATCTGATGCAGCCTGATGTTTTGTGGTTGGTGGGTGAACTTGAAGGGGATCTTTATCCATCCTCAAGGTGCTTTTGGATCACACAATAGCAGTTAGATATTATATCAAGCAAGAATGCATACTGACAAAGACTCCTGGTGGTTTAGAGCAGCTGGATAGAGCAGCTATAAGACATAAGAGGTCTTGTACAATGAGGGGCCAAAACTGGACTTGGCTTTTGAAGCCAATGTGGAAGTCCAGATGCTCCCTGTATCGCCCTCTGCTGGCTGCAGGACAACTTGAACCTTCACCTCAACAGACCGGGAAATAATGTTTGTGACAGTCATTAAAACCATGAAAAATGAACTGAATGCTCTTGAATTGTCTTTAATTAAACTAAATTGAGTCAAGTCAGCTTGTCATGTGAAAATGTGTCCCACTGTTGTAATCCAATGTCTGTGGCAGCGCCTGAGCCTTGGAATTTAACAAAATGTCACTTCAGTAATTTGACAAGATTCATGTAATTTTGCCTGAGATGAGCAACAAGCATGCGTTATATGATATTTGGGCATAACAAGTAATAGAAGTTCAGAATTTTTTTTGAAGAACTCACTACTTAGCTGTGGGAATGTGAGCATTTATATACCAATGCACAGAGCAAAGGACCCTCATTAATTAAAACACATTTTTTCCAATGTTGAGAATCTGCCTAGAGACATAGTAAAGTACTTGAATTATTATTTTTTTATGGTTAATGACTTGGGAAGGTGGAAATGACATGTACATTGGAGGCAGTGATCAAAGGCACAGAATCACTGTCATTAAGTCACATCTCTGTAACCATGCAAAATTTAATTAATTAAAAGCAATGACATCTTGGCAGTGAAAGGATTGATTGATGCAGAGCAAAGTTAAGTGATTCATTCAGGTCAACATGAGGTGAGGCAAGCATGGGACCCGAATTAAGGGGGCGACTGGCTGTCTGTCTCATGGGTCGGGTGTCACATGGCACATGTAGAAGGCCCAGCTTAATACTGATGTTGAATGTCTGCCTTGCTTCTTAAGCTTCCTTGTTTAGGGCAAAGTGAAGTTGTGCAATCTTTCTAACGGTTCTAACCCAGAAGACTGGTTTGAGGAGAATTCTTGTTTTATATAACAAGACACTTTCTGAACATTTCCACCCTTCTTGACCTCAACTAAATCTATTATTATAATGAAATCACGGAGAGAGACTGAACTGTATGTTTTTTGAATGTTTTCCCTCTAGATTAGTCTCAATAATGATAAGTGGTCTAGATGCCTCTTGACTTATCCTGCTTTATGTCATCATGAAATTTACTTTTTGCTCTGATGGGTGTCACAAAGATATGAGAGTTGGCTCACATTCCACCGATGAATACAAAATACATTAAATAAAACACAGGCACACACAGCAGCACACTCAAATTAATTGAAATATTATAAAGGATCACAATGATGTCAATTTCAATGACTTATAATTACGCTCAGTGCATTCCAGGAGTTATTTTGTGATGAAGTGTGATTCGTTTCTTTGTTCCTTTTTGTTTTACCCACTTTCCCTCAACCTGCCTTTCCACCGCACCCAGAGAATGTGCCTGGACTTGCTGCGTCCTGCCGTTTTTTAGGACGGGAAGAGCAATAAAGCTCAGTCATGGAGCAGGAGAGAAGGTTTTTCCAGTCCAGAAAAGGTAAGAGTTGGACCTCTTACTCAAAATCCAACATGTTGTGGCAGCGTTGCATTCTGGTCTATTGATGCTGCTGCAGTGGAGAAATGATCTCGGCCTCTTCTACAATGGATTTCTCCCCAGTGCAAAATGATGAGTCTCACAGAAACACCTGATGTTTACCAGTTGATGTTTAAAAAAAAAAAAAAGTTTCTGGTATTAAACTCTATTGTAGATGCTGGAAATGTGTCAGTGTGATGTCACATCATCTACATTTGGCCAGTTATCCACAGGAATAGGAATAATACACAGCAACAGGTCTGGAAGAGGTGGAGCCTAACTGCAGCACTAACAGAGACCACTTCTGGTCTCTGTGGTCTGGTTCAAGGGTTTGGGGCACAAGTTGATTTATTTCCCCTCTACACAGAAAATAATTTGTATATTATGGCATGGCCCATATCCTCCCTGCAGTGCTGGGTCAACTCACTTTCAGTTCAGAAACATTAAAGGTGCTATGTGTAGTATTTTAAACGTCAGTATATCATTGTCACATTAATTGTGATAGCTTGGTATAATTACCATAAACAAATGACACCATGGTCGAGAGGATTGGTAGCCTCGATCTCATGCCAGTGGTATTATTAGAGCTAGTTTTTCTCAAAATTAAGACCACATTTCCCTTAAACCCCATTGCTGCAAAGAGGATTATGCTTTTGGGAGAAACTCTGAAAGCTTTACGCCTCTTTGTGCTGAAAGAACAGCGCCCTCTTCCAATCTCCCTTCCAGTCCAGAAAGATATCCTGCGAAATCTGACCTGGATTTTGGAGAATGCTACACATCATTAAATCAAAACTACAACGCATTTACTTGCATTAATTCATTCATTCAACGTAGGCCTATTCCTTGAAGAGTCAGGGGTTACACTTAAACAACAGTTCTTGTATAGGCTCATCCCTGAACTGGAATTGCTCTTGTCAATATTAAAGGATAAGGCTGGTGTTTTTTTAATGCATTTCTTACCATCAACAAATCCTATGAAAATAACAAAATCAACAATGAATTTGTTTTGCTAACAACTCTCATCCATGTAGCCGGCAATGCAGCCATGTCCCAGCAGCCATAGAACTCCACTTTATAAAAAATAAAAAAAAGATTAAAAACACGTCACAGAGTCAGGCCGTTGCTCTGGGCAGAATATTTCATCATCACGATGCACCAGGCCAGCCGACTTTTTCCTCAAACAACTTAATAAGCTGGCTGTAAACACTTTGCGATCTCAGGAAAGTAGCTCCGTAGCACCGAAAATAGTCGTAATGAAGAATTTGTTCCCATTTGAATTTGATTTGGTAACAACAGTCTGACTTTTCATGGTAACAGAGATTTTTCAAATTGAAATTATGTCTTTGTGAGCTGCATTTAAAGGTTTTTAGCTTACAATTGGAGCCAGTGACTTCCGGGTTGATGGCTAAAAAGGGAACATGGGAAGTCGGAAAGTAATGGGAGTAGGAAACGCATTGTTGATTTTGTTATTTTCATAGGATTTGTTGACGATCAGTCATGTATTATCCTTTAATCTAACCACAGATAGCAACGGAAGGAGATAAAATGCAACACACGAGCCACTGTGTTGTTTTCTACAGTGAAGCAGATACATATTCACTCACAATCAATAGAGGTCTTCAGTATCCCAGCAACGCAGCAACTTATTGACATTGTAGAAGCAGTTGATTACAGGCTAGAATCTGTGTTTGGCAACCAAACAAACAACATTCAGCCCACCCCACCTCATTAAAAAAGTATTTATGATGTGAATTATGTGGTCTGATCATTCAGAAACTGAGATAGATAATATATTAATAAATATAAATGCTCACAGCTCACACACACACATACACACACACACACACACACGCACGCACGCACGCACACATGCACACACACACACACACACACACACACACACACACACACACACACATGCGCGCAGCTTGTGTAAGGGTGACTTTGGTTACATTACCTTTCCAAATCCGCAGTTCTCTGAAAAGTAGCACAATTACTGTTGTGACCTTTCTGCTTCAACCTGGCTCGAGTTTAAATGGAACCGGGGTGTTTTCAGACTGTAGACGTCCGTCTTGCAGCGCGGCTCACAGCAGAACCCTTGTGTAGCTGTTTGACTTTGCTTCAGTCTTAAAGGTCAACTGTTAATCAGGGTGATGTTTCGGGCCGGCGGACAACGGGGGTGAATTCAAGCTCTTCACCTTTGTTAAGAGTTTGTTGCCACCCCTCCCCTCCCTCTCTCTCTTCCATCCTGCCATCCGTCCTGCCAGTGAATACTGCCTAAACAAAACAAATAGAAAGACATATAAAAACATAAAGCTCTTAGAAAAGATTAAATGTTATGGAAGTGGACAGTGATTGGCTGATGCATGGACCTATATGTTGCAAACCAAGCGATACTTTATTTGTTTTTCATACACAAGGAAACTCGGGTCCAGATTCAGTAAGATTGTGCTGCGAGGGAAATTTCGGTTTTCGTCTCATTCGCTGTAAAATATGCAAATCAAGTCGTGGCAGAAGAAACCTCCAAAAGAGCACTTTGCAAAGCAAATAGCCCCCTTCATCACCAATTGCAAGCGTAAATTGCATGCTTCAGCTGGGATGCTAATCCACCGTGGCTGGCACCCTTGCGCCCCAAACTGCCCTTTATAATTGGAGCCTCCTCTGATCTGATTCGAGATTCTGGGATGGAAAACTCTCCCCTTGCTTGCCTGACTTTGTCTCGCAGCAACGACAGCAGCTGTTGACATATGTAATATGCGTGCTCTTCCCTGCACAAACCTTTCGTGAATGTGCTTCATATTTGCTTCATAGAAGCAATAAAAGCAACACGTGTCCAAAAGTTGTGCAAACTCACACGCACACACACACACACACACACACACACACACATACACACTAGGATAAAACCCCGTCAGAGGCTTTAGAGGAAAGTTTTAAGCCTGCCCATCTCAGGTTCTCTGGTGGGTTATTCCAACAACTGAGGGTGTAATACAGATAATGGAGCTAAAAGCCGCTTTGCCAGCTTTTGATTTTTTTTTTTTGGAAGAGGCCAGAAGACCTGAGGAAATGAGATGGCTCGTATCTCTTAAGTAAGTGGGAACTGTATTGAGGAGCTTTGCAGACAAGCCCTGACATGGGGTATCACAATTGAGTGCTTTTAAGGTACCAAAGAAGTCACATCAATACTACCGAGTACCACAAGAATGTTGGGACACTTGTGATGGAGACTTTAAATACTTGAATTTTCAGTAAATTAATATATCACAAAAGAGGTCCATTTTACTGTCACTCTTCTCGCAGCAAATCCCTGTCAGTGTTGCATTTGGCTTTATAGGCAAAGCAGCAATGTGCTGTACTTTTAAAATGAGGCTATTCTTTATTACTCTACTACTTTATTACAACAGACTGTAACAAGTCACAGCAAAACAATGCAAAGCTATACTGAAAGAATGCAGCTCAAACAGAGCTATGCTATCTTGTTACAATGAGCTTGCATCAGACATATAGGAGACATATACAACTGGCTCAATCTCACTTAAGTGCTATTCATATGAGACTAATATTGTCAGTATGTGCTGTGGCACACAATGCCTTGTTGTCATATAAGTTGTCTCTTTGCACCAAGGCCACCAAATGAATTCCTGTCCATTTATTTTTTAATGGTGATTGAAGTGGCTCCGACTCTGAATTAAGTGGCCCGATAACTTACAATGGACAAAATATGTACAGACATTTGTAATAACCTCCTGCACCAAAAAAGACATAGTGTCATTATTTTTGAGTATCTAAATATTTGTTTGAATGTGTAGTTGGAGCTATTTAGAGGGAATGACCACTTTAAAACAGAATTCATTCTTTGTTCTATTGAAACTTATTGTAAAAAGATATTTTTTGTGTGAAAAATTCTAACAGTAACTCCTGTCTCTACTAACCACAGCATATAATGTGTTCAGAACATATGTAATCCTAACATAAATTATGATCCACACTAACTGTACTGTATATTGATGCAATTTGTGCTTGATGCAATCTACTCAGTCCCAGACACTCAGAAAACAATATTGCATCCTAATATTTTCAGCATGCACTTGTGGGAGAGAAGTCTGCCAGCTGAAACATTTCCAACATTGCGCTCTGCAAAGTGAAACAGCCCACTGATCAGCAGGTACTAGACAGAATTAAGACAACGCAAACGTTTTGACACCTGTAAGGCAGTGCAGAAAAGGGGCCTTGAAGTCCACACACACACACACGCACACGCACGCACACGCACACACACAGTGTATTTTGGTGCCGAAAGAAAGAAAGAGAGGGCAGAATATATCGGGGAAAGATGGAGAAGGTTGAGAAAAGTCACCGAAAGTAGAGATTACAGAGACAGCTTTCCACAGAAAATACGTATTGGCTGGTTCTGCCTCTCTGACTGGGATCCAGATGTGAATGTATAAGCCAGTACTGTCCTTTTGGGATACTGTACCCCCAAAACAATTAGTGTTGTTCTCGGCTGTAATCCTGACAACTGCTGCAAACGAGGCATTGTTTCTCAGGGAATGTATTTCTGTGGAGTTCAGCTCTGCTGTTAGTTACTGCAGAATGCTCATGTCCTCCTAATGAATGCATCTGGTGATTATAATGTAATGATGTGATTTGCCAAACTGTTTTTAACTGTTTTGTACGTTTGTATTGTTGTTGTCTGTTAAGTATGTATTTTATG
>OMOV01099287.1:0-17475 GCA_900312565.1 Beryx splendens | reverse complement strand
GTCTGTCTGTCTGTCTGCCTGCCTGTCTGTCTGTCTGCCTGCCTGTCTGTCTGTCTGTCTGTGGACAGATTTTGTCAACGTGATAGCGTCACAACCGTGCAAGATGCAGTCAGGAAACTTTACATGTGTGTAGTTGAGATCACAATGAAGGCCAAGTTCAAAGATGGGTGCAAGGGGGCCCGAAGTAGGGGGGTAGGAAGCAGAGAAGGGGCTATTGGCCCCCCCACTTTACGCCCCTGGCCCACATTCGCACCATACACACTGACTTGGCGTCGCGGTTGGTGTGATCCCATCACACCACATTTTGCCATGATGACACACACACACACACACACACACACACACACACTCACACACACACACACACACACACACACACACACACACACACAGTCACATTCGCACATGCAGTATGTTCTCCGCTCTCAGCTTCTGCCCTGTGAAATAACACAATCATTGGCTGTTGAAGGAGAGGCAGAAAACGCTATTTGCGAACGATTTACTATTCCTCTCCCTCTCACTCCCACGACAAGGATGCCTCTGCATGTTTCGATTACATTTTCCATGGTAGGTTTTGAAAATTCAAAGTATAGATTTAGGCCAGTGCAATTATTTTATTATTATTATTTTTTACAATAGGCAGCGTATCTGTGTGCTTGTGCGGAATGGAGTATTTTACCTGCACAACCCCGATGTGTTTAATTGGCTTTGATTTTGCTGTCCATGGTTGAGGTCAGAGGCTTCACAGTCAAGATGATTCACGCCATTTCAGTGGCTGGATGAAAGGGACCCCATACACTCTAATGTGGTTATCGTGTACTTTTGGTCTGAGGCAACACAGCATTTAATTAGGAAGGGGTCATTTCACTGTGACCGGCTCATCCTAGGGTGATGTTATTACTGCCATTAAACAGGCTTCACTGCTACAGCTGACTGCAGGCTAAGTTATTAGCAGTATAGTGTCAGAAGCCATCGCAGCTGCTTTTTTTTTTTTTGTCCCACTCCACACGATAATATTTAGCGATACAGGTCAGTCAAATACATCTTAGTCAAATACATAAATATTTCTGTCTGCATAAAGAAGAGCTTAATGCCCAGTGGATTTGAATTTAATTTTGTGTTTAATTATTTAGTTATATATTCCAAAGCTTACTGCAAACATTGCATTTCTCAAGATAGTGTTCAGATCAGATAGAAGCCAAAACCTGTTCAGTCATTTCTGTCTGGTCTGGTGGAATTACAGCACTCAAGCACGCAGCTGTCAACTATCTGATGTGATGTAACTATGCAGTGTATTTCTAGGCCTGTTCCTCTCAAGGAGTTTTAGGTTATGCCAGTGTAGCTCTCCATCTGTATGCATGGACACAGACATGCATGCTTGTGGATATATGGCTTGTAGGCCTCGCCTGCCTCTTTGCATGCATTTGTGCATATCTTTGTAGGATTTGCTACTTGAATCCTACTGCTCTCCCATCGCACAATCACAGATTTGGCCCGAATCGTCCGTCCATCCAGCCTATCTCCCATCTACCCTTCCTGCTCTCCTCGGCCAGGGAGACAGAGGCCGGACAGGCTGTTATCAGCTGGAGGCTGGGGGGAGGCAGGGAGGTGAAACGGGCTGGGGATTAGACCCGGAGATGCTCTGCGGTGGCCCCAGCTCAGCACACAGTCGGTTATTAAAAGCCTAGTAATAGGCTAGATTAGTCTCCTGATATGGCCTAATCCCTGCACGACTCCACAATCAAATCAATGGGAGAAGAAGACAGTGGTGGTGGTGGGAGAGCATGGGCTCTATTAACCCTTTCCTGCCTTGGTGAAAAAGCTCTTTTTGAGGGGTTTGGGGGTTCTACTCATACTGTATCTTGCATCATCTGTATTCACCTAGCAGGCACATTTCTTTATGTTGAGAATAATAGTATGACACTGTAGTCCATTGCTCAATTTAATAAGACATTGGCATGCTCTGTGTAGTGAGCACATTTTAAACCTGTGTAGAATGATCTCTAAATATATTACTGTCAATTGAACGGCGATAACAGTATTAGCACAGTAGAGATACTATTCTGTTCTAGCCTTATATACCTTCTCTCTGTTGGCAGATCTCATTATTTCCCTTCCTGACTGCTTTTGATGTGTAACACAGAAATCTATCAGAAGGGATTATAACAGTTAGCAGCAAATTAAGCCTGGGAACTCTAAAATCACACCAAATGAAATGATTCTTTTTTTCATGCATTAGACTGTATCATCATTTAACAATATCATTTAATGAGAATGTTCTACATACGGTACATCACTTGAATCCATTATTGCAGTGAAACTAGGAAATATAAAAGGCTCCTGTCACTGCTATAGTGCTAAATGCTTTCTGTTGTCTCTTGAAAGGCGTTCCGTTCAATAGTGCTCGCCCATTTGAAGTGTCAATTCGGATGTGGCCCGGGCGGCTGTCTAACCTCCTGGCTTTTGTCTTTAGTAATAACCTGTCCGAGGAAAACCAGTCCCAGGCCCCATGAACGACAGCAGCTTCACATTTAGGCCCCATTTGCATCGTTGAAACAAGGTATTTTTAGGCTCAGTGTGTAATGTGCGCTTTTGAAGATGACTGGGAATGAAAAGCAGTGCCCATTTGAAGATGGGACTTCAGTCGGTGACATAAGCCCAGTGCCACTAATCTTCAAAGGCGGATGCGCGTGAGTGGGGTGCGGCAGAAGCAGACGATTTCCTTTTGTCTTTGTTCTGAGGTCTTAATTGTTATTTAATTTGTGTTCTGCTTTGTTGTGGGAGGCTGTGAAATGATAATTGCATTGCCTTTTTCCCTCCAACCTTGTTTGATGTGCATGTGTCTCTGGACTCAAACTCTGCAGCCACATTAAGAGATTTCTTGCTTCTAGGCTCATTTAATTAATTACTCATAATATATGACAGGAAAATACCTATAAATGATACCCATTTAGTGGCGACTGTAAATTAAAAAATAACGGAATATCATACCTCCAAGCTAAAGAACTGTATCACAGTTGGACTTTCTCCCTTAGCTCATATTTTCTCTCTTACCCTTCCCTTAACTCTGATTTTCCTCTTGATCGATACTTCTTCGTTCATATAATCTGTGAGTTTGTATAGTAATTCTTCACTTGAACGGCGAATGATGATAGCTATTGAGAGAACGCGCACCAAAGCCCGGCGATGCAGCCGGTCCTGCAGTGTGAACTCCATCCTTCTCTCAATGCATCAGAAAATTACTCCTCAGGGAGCCGCGGCGGCCTCTGAACTCAAATCCAGAGATGAACCCGCACCGATCGATACATGGATCCACTGCGTCTCTATCAAATAGAATGGAAATAGCCGGGCACATGGGGATGCGGCTCCTGCATACGCCTGCCGAGAAATCATTTGCGTTGGTAAACACGGCTCCCATCAAAGCAGCGATTTAGCTCGGCTTTAAGGAGCGGAGACGGGAGTGACGCTCGGACACTCTGCTTTTATAGAAACCTCTTATTGCGAGTTCCCCTCCTGTGGAGATGGATGTCCAGGTAATTTGCAGTTAGCTGCCCACCTCAAAGTCACATTGTGCCATTTCTGTTAGTAGAGAACGATGGGAGTACTTGGGGCATGGCAAAGTGGACTGCAAGGTGGACCACTAGACTGTCTTTTCTCTCCTCTCCCTGTGTGAAAAAGACTCGTATGGTGCCTGGCTCTCTCAGTTAAACACTTGAAGTGAAGCCTATCACTCTTCTTGACATTAGTAAGAGGACCAGGCCATTTCTTCTCTCCCACAAAGGACCCGGTTTATTTCAGGATTAGGCCTGTGCCTGCTACAGTGGAGGAGAGGGGCGTAATGCTCGTATTTATGCACATGTTGCCGTATTTGTTGTAAAGACATGGAGACAGATTAAATCTCAGCCTCTGGGTCGGGTAACATCCTTGCAATTTAAGTGTTGTCTCCCACACACAGCCATCATTACTTATGTAGGAAACAATTTATCCATTATAGTACGACATCCTGGGGCCAACTCTATAAATGATGCATACACACAAGAAGAAATGCATATGCCACTTTCCGCACAGACATTGCTATTTATAAAAAAACACCGTGGTGTGAGAATGTGCGTATTTTACGCTGGGCACAGACAGACTTTTATGAGTCCGCTGAGCTGAGTGTGATGTCACAAAGAGTAGGATAATGTCAAAGACTGAACTTGGGCAACATTTTACTTTGAGCCTTAATCTTCTCAGTGCACCATAGTAGCCTGTTATGTCTCAGAGTTTCATATAATAACATTTATAGATGTATGCGTTAACATCCTTTTTTTCTACAAGCATGATCATACAATAATGTTGGGGTAAGAATAACGCACAGCAGACCATAAATTAGACCTAAATTATACCACCTTAATCAAGTCCAATCCAAGACCAGGTCTAATCAAGTTTGAGTCAAGACCATGTCTAAAGGGTGTTGAAACCAAGTCAAGAGTGATACCAGAGCGAATCGCGACCTATTCAAGAGCAAGAGCGTTCTACTTCTTTCCAAATGTAAAAATAATGCTTAAGAAGTTTCTTAAGGATCAACAGAGTTGTAGATGTGTGTGCAGGAGCTCTGTACTATACCCTTCGTAGAGAGGGGGATTGTGAGTAGTGTGATTAGTGAATTTAGCAGACTATATGTAGTGAATCAAGCTAAATCTACCAGGTAAGCACAGCTATCACAGTAGCAGGGCCAGCGACAGGAGAGTCTGAAAGGCAGAAGGACGCAGATTTCATGCGAAGGATTTGGCTCACGATACAGCGTGACCGATCTGTTGGAGTGGATCACACAAACCCCATTCTTCACAGAGGTGCAAGACCCCGAGTTCTTAAAGGCTTTGGTGGCAGGAGAGAGCCGCTGCACGGCCACGAGAGTCGGCCACATCCCGGAGACGTCAGCTGGGCCGGATTCGAGATGGCTCATAGCGAGGGAATTGGGGAGCAGTCAGCCTCACCCCCTCCAACCATCTCCATCCAGTCACTCTCCTCACTCTGAACTCTACAGGGACAGAGCAGTCAATAAAATGCTGCGTCCAATTGATACACTCATCTTGGAATGGGCGGCATGAATGTTGCCCGGGGTAATTAGAGGAGAACTTTGGAGTAATTCATATTAGCGAGTGCCCGGTCTCAGCGTAGATCGGTACACCCAGGCGTTGAATCCTGGATGTGACGCTGTTGCTGTAACAACAGGCAACAAACTCTCCGGCTTCTGTTAATAAATAACTTTAAAAAAAAAAAAAAGCTCTGAGTCTAAGGGTGTTTGTTCGAGCTAGATAAATAATTTATCAGTGCCCAGTGGTTACTTGTCGCACCGCACAAAACCGCGCATGCCAGTTGTCATCAGGCAAAAAAAAAAGAAGCAAGATTCATTCATTCATTGAGATGTAGAAATTCAGTGTTTCCATGAACACTGACCCAATTACTCGTCTCCGTGATCTCCTGAGGTGCAAGATGGGAAAGTGTAAATGCAGCGTGTCTGTTGTTAAGAAGCAGTGTTTTCACCTTTGTTGTCTTAAAGTGCTCTTGCCTCGAGACCCGGTGTTAACACAGATTGCTTCGGCTAGTGCGGCAGGTGGCCTAGCTTCCTCCGGTTAAATAATTTATAAGTTGAGGTTGTTTCTTTTTTTTCCCTTCTTTTTTTGTTACTCTTAGCAATCCTAATTGTTGAGGAAACGGCCTCGTTTAGCTTTCACTGTGTTGTCTTTGCGCAGCGTTGATTGTGGTTGATGTTAGACCGATGTCATCCGCTTCCAATATGATGGATATGATGCAGATGGTTTGATTATATAGTTATTGTATAATTGATCAATGCTATACTGCTTGTCTATGGGAAGCCCTTAACCTGAATTGATTCTGAGACATTTTTTTCAGATTCCACACAAGTATGCATGGATTATTCTTATCCTGGTTTTCAGTGGGGAGTTTTAGTGTCCCGTGATCTAAATGCTGTTCCATTGGCTTCTCCACCCTACCAATTGAAGAATATTTGCTGGCATGACTATTATCAGATTTAAATATATTGAATATCAGTAGCAAATGAAGACCATATATCCCCGATTATAGCATCTCTCTACTGGTTGCCAGTTAGATGTATAATTGCCTTCATGGGTAATGCTCAGCTAGGTCTGGCCCATAGCCACATTACAGAGCTTCCCTGTGAGCCGCAGCGCAGCCTGACATCCTCCTGACCGCCCCTCACTTCTTAATACGCACTTTTATAGACTTGCCTTTATGTAATTGCTTTTGATCCTGCTCCCATTATTTCCTACGCTTGCTAATTTCTTTATTGTTTATTTATCTTCCTTTTAATTTTTTTTCTGTCATTACCAAACTGAATTTGATTTTGACCAGTAATAAGAAATTATGGAGGCAAAAGACTTATTATATGCTGTCTTGAATACTTGCAATAAGTTGCCATGAAAGGTTTTTGACCAGTAAAACACAGAAAAATGAAAATGGAAGTGCAGTTTGTGTGGATGTCCTGTGTCCTTGTGTCTCTGACTGAGTCTCCCGTCTCCTGTCGCAGGATGGCGATCCAGGTAGACAAGTTCGACTTTGAGAGCCTGCCCCAGCCGGACCAGGAGACAGTTCGCTTCACCAACCCCAAACAGCTGGAGGAGGAGCGGCAGCACGCCCAGGGCTGCCAGATCAACAGCAAGCTGGGCATCTGCTGGAGCATCATATCCTTCCACCGGCCGCATGTACAGTAGAGCTTCAGCGAAGAAAACCAGCCTGAGCCAGGCAGCGCAGCAGCAGACAGACAGATAAAGGTTTACATTCATATTTTAACGGATGACCTTAACTCCAACAGTTAAACCGCAATAGTTTTAAGTGGTCAATCTGATGTAGTCGGTGCGGCATCTGCTGAGTGTTGTTGTTGACAGGAGTCAGATCAGTGATACAGGGCATCTGGATCCTACATCTGGAGGCCCTCCGGCTAGCGGGAAACTTGCTCCACTGCAGTGACAGATGGGAAAGCGTATGGCGAAGCGCTCGCCGCTCTGACACTGTGAAGTCTCGTTCGTGTGTGTGTGTGTGTACGTGCGTCTGTGTGTGTACGTGTGTGTGTGCCATAATTGTACCACGCGCTCGCAGGGGCACGAGTTCAGCATTTGCCGATAGAGCCTAGTTTGCGGACAGGCTGTGTTGTCCGCCCAGCGTTACCTTTGACCCTGCCTGTAAGTGTGCTGCCCTCTGTGTTCTGCTTATCCGCAGGGAGATGACCTCCATCTTTCCGTATCTATTTACACGTTCTTGTTGTCCTCTGTCCTGTCATTGACAAGCTTGCTATTAGTAGTAGAGAGAAAATGGGAGAGAGAGAGGGGGGAAAACATGCAACCAAGGCCCCAGGTCAGATTCAAGCCCAAGGTGCATGGCATATATGTTTGTTTTTGTTATTGTTCCTATAATGCTTGGAAGTGATTTGGGTCAAAACCTCGGTAGCGAAGACAGATGTAATTCTGATGTAAATGAAAAGCCTCCTCGTCAGCATGTGGAGAGCGGCCCCATCTTAGCTTCTTAAGTAATGAAGTAGCAATTACCAATGCACAGACTCCGTTGTGGAGAATTGCCTGTCAAGTTGTTGGTGAAGGAAGGTCCGCAATTAATTATTAATCCAGTCTCCGAGCCATTCAACTTGCCATCATATTTTCTGTGTTATTAATGCATAAACACTCCCGTCGCTGTGTGTTTGTTTTATCTACAAGCGATTTGGCAGAGTGTGGGCAGGAATAGAGAAAGGGAATGACATTACAGATGTGTTCCCAGTGGGAAGTCTGACAGCGCTGCACAAACCGTAGCAAAAATCAACCTGAAACTGCCTGTTTGATTATTTTATCGAGTTCAAACTAGACCATGTGCTACTAGAGGAGTGGAAAACGACTATACTCTCCGATCGTAAGCATTAGTTTGACTATCCTCAGATTATACGGTGTTGGATCCAGCTGATACAGCCGCTGACCTTGCATCAGACAGTCCTTTGTTGAGATGCTCAGCCTTTTTTGGAAATAACACTCAAACCAATACACCTAAGTAGAGACCCATAGACCACAGAGAAGCCACACATGTAGGTCAAGTAGCACTTCTCACAGCAATTTCTAATATGCGGATTGCTCACGCGTAAAAAAATAGAAAAGAAATAGAGAAAGAAAGGTTTGCTTACACTGCATGCCGCTCTCAGAAGCACTCAACACACTCGGCCTTGAGCAAAATATCACTCACCTCGACGCGTGATCGAACAGCTGCCTACACTACTGTTCTGTTTTGGATGACGGGGTTCATATAGAAGTCATCCGGTCACAGAGAAACACTTCTCCATACAGGCACTGAGGCAGAGAGAATAGGAGGAGGAGGGAACGCGTTATGGCTTCCCCTTCCCCTTGGGGAGAGAGTTGCTGATGCCATGAATCATATGTGCATACACATAAAGTGTGGATGTGATGCTAATTTTGCTTCCCGAGCCCCCAAAGTCTTCCAAGCCCCTAAGACATAGACACTGTGACCCATGCTTTAATTTCGTTGAGTCTTGAATATTTTAGCGCCCTGATAGATTTTGTATTGTATCTCTTTTGGTCATTTTTTTTAGGCTGAAGATTACAGATGATCTAACTTTCTCCGTCAGGGCCCTTAGGCTCTGGAACCCCTTGCCAACTCACCATGCATTCACACTGCGAGCAGCTTGGTTGATGGGTCGCTCTATGCTGACACATTGTGGGGTGATGCCAGAGGCTCTGCAGCTACAAAGTTCTACAGGCAAATCATGTACTTTTCGCTGGTTTGGTATTGCCTTTAATAACAGTGCATCCTTTTGATGAGTTTTTTTAAAATTAATTTTGCTAGCTAGCACTAATTAGGTATTAATTCAGGAAAAAACTAACCTACTTGAGAGCTTACCATCGACCCCAACGATGGATGCAGCCGTTCTCCATGCTTCGTTTTTGAGACGTGTATTCCCGTAACCTTCAAATAAAAGTGGTATAAAGCTGGGAAGTTTTGAATGGACTTCTTGTCCGTTCTGTTGTCTGAGCTATTGTCCATGAAACAAAGTCACATCAGTAGGGAAACAAGGAAGCACAGAAATCTGATTGGCTGTTGATGGCCAATGACCAGTTTCTCAGCTTGTTGACCGTTCACACATCAGCCAAGTTTCCCCGGGTCTCGTGGCTCCACCGGTAGTGCATGGACTTCTGCCGACTCTTTGATCGTGCTCTCAGTGTGAACGCACGGCTAGTGTCTCCCTTTCAAACACTTCTAAAAGCACAAGTTCAAAGAACAGAGAGTTGAGAGCGCCTCTGTTGGGTTTCTGTTTGACATTTGTTGAAAGTGCTGTTTGGTTTGGGGGTGATTCTTTCAGTGCAAAAGGAGGAGTTCCAAGGCATTCTTCAAGCAAAAAACAAACAAACCCAGCCTTAATTACATTGCTAGCTCAAAAGAACATATAACTTACTGTAATGCATTTTGGCCACGCTGTGACCTGGGAGTGATGAGGCAGTTGCACACCAAACTGTATGAAGAAGAACATCAAAACTTTTAATATACTTACTTTTGATGGATATTAATGAAGTTTACTGTTGTTTCTTCCCGTCTTTCTAGTAACAAAGGTGTTTGGATGACTTTCTCCTCAGCTTGCAGAAGTCTGGACAGCATCCTGCACCAGACACGAGAGCTCAGTGAAGCTTTGAATTTTTAGTTGCTTGATTAACTGAAAACTAAGAAGATAATTGTTAGATTAAACAATTACCAACATTTTTTTAGTTGCAGCCCTACAGCACAGTATGTGTGGGAGCCATGATGAGGCAATGACACCTGCAAATCATGGCTTGCATCACCCCTCCTCTATCTAGCTATCTCTGTCACATGAGGAAATCTGTCAAAGTGTTTGCAACAGCAGACAATAACAATTCTAATTTTGTGAATTCAACTGTCTGTCTTTCATGCTCTCTCTCTCTGTCTCTCTCTCTCTCTCACTGCATACATAATCTCCTTCAAAGGTTAATAGACACCAGTTTGGTGTTCCGGGCACCGCTCATTTCGCCCATTATTCCAAATGTCAGCTGTGTAAATGATCAGCGGTGTCCTTATCATAACATATTATCAGGCTAATTGCTCTGTGATAGCCATATTTGTTTTGATGCCGCATTCAAACATCCGCAGCCTACCCTGTGATCAGTTTAATGCTATCAGTGTAGCGGGGTCGCAGCGACATGCCCTCCGCGCACCTTTGACGGCTCAGTGAGCGCACGACACAAAGAGCTCACTGCTGTCACGTGTGTATGGGCCTCGTAAAAGACATTTTGAAAAAAGAAGAATCCTTGGTTTGAATCTGGCCTTGGACCTTTATCGCTCATCATCCCCGTCTTTCTCTCCTTCATGTCTCTCTTCTGCCAACTGCTCAGTAAAGCTGAAATGTCAAAAAAAAAAAAAAATCTTTACAATCAAAAAAGCAATACTTTTTGTGGTGCCTAGAAATTTCAAACTGACTGTAATTTCCATAGGAACAGATAATTCTTATAGGCTTCAAATCTTCATGTTTGCGAACTTTACATTTGGTAAAGTTTGGTGTGAAACAATGCTTTCCAAGCCAGGTCTTCAGTCTTAATATTTTCATGTACAAGCCTGTCTGGTACACCGGAGCGAAGGTGCCGCAGCATCTGGCTTTTCTGCTGACCTGCCATCTATGACATTTCCGTGGAAAGTCACCTGCCCAAGGCTTGAGCTCGCAAATGTTTTATTCAAGACTGTGTATCTGCCTCGGATACCTGCACCCAGTGATGTATCGTCCACCCGATGCTGTTATGACCAACTTGGTAGCATCGCCCGCCTGAAGCCGCTGCATTCATGTTTGTTTGATGTCAGCATACATGCGCTCCACACACACACACTGTATGTACAGTACACATCTTTAACAGCGGAGACATGGCAGTCTCTCTCTTTCACAGAGTCAATTTGGTCCTTTAATCTCTTGGCAGAAGAGTGTAAGAAGTTCTATTCTATGAATATAAGTAGGAGCTAAGAGAGTGTGTACTGTGATGCGAGGAGCTGACTTAATTGACTTGGCTGTAAGAACGCAGAAATGCTTCCTCTGAGCTGGTGTCGGATGATTGACTCGACTTTCATTCCAAATGTATTCATTAATAAGAGCGTTTGATTCATTCAAAACACACATTAGCCGTGCTGGAGCCGTCCCCGTGGTATGTCCAGTGCATCACCAAAATCTGCTCTCTGTAAACCACACACACACACACACGCATACAGTACACAGTATGACTATAGGCCCATTAGCAGTATCTATGGTGCAATGCTAATGACCCCATTAAGGGTGAGTTGAAAAGGGAATTTTCACTGCTGAAAGCCTTATAGATTGTGGCTTTTCCAAAATGTGAGATAAGATGTTCTGGCAATACCTGTTGCATAATGTTAATGATAATTGCCCAGTAATGGATCAGAAAATATACTCTGATTAGTCTGTGAATAGGTAAGACTATTTTGGTTTTTCAGTATCCTAATTACATTATATGCTAAGGGATTTAGAAAGGGATACGGATGTATTTTTTTTAATAAAAGCAACTTAAGCTGATATGAATGGAAATGTGAAGGTTTGCCAACTCGCATCAGAGCTGAGAATCTACTTTCAGCCTCAAGCTCCTGCTGCCCCATCAAATGAGATCTCACACTAAATGAAAATGGCAGTCATTTTGAATAGTTAGGAGTTGGAGAAAGAGTGGGCACACTTCAGTATATTAGCTACAGAGCACATTGTGTATGTAACTCCTGAAAAAGCTTTAAAATGTCTTTTGGTTTGAACTCTAGGCTTTAAAAGGTCATGAAAAGAGTGAACTATAGCATCTTTACATCTTGAATTCAGTGATATAGAGGTCTTGAAATGTTTTTGTTTTATTTCTGTGCCGTCTTTCCGGTAAGAAATCAGCTCTGTCAGGCAGACCTGTATTCTGGTAGAGCCACAGTTTTCATTTTCACCTTCATTTCAGTTGTGAAATTGGTTATGTATTTCATTATTATCAGCATTAAAAAGGTCTTAAAAAGTCTTCCGTTTAAAGCTGCTAAAGGCAAGATATTTCATATGAAAATGCATCCCATTCCCACTAATTGAAACCCTGTAAATTCACCCTGTTTGCCCAAATTAAATTCAGGTGTTGGGTAAGGTCACTGATGGGAAACGTTTTCGGTACACAGAGAGCGCCGAATTGAAATTTAACAGCGAAATACAAAGCTGTCCCTTAAACAGCAGATAATGCCGAGTGTAAAGTTGCCTAGTATCGCTTTAACTTAATGCAACTGACAACAAAGACCCTGACCCGTTTATCCAATTAGACGATTACACACAGTTCATGTGATTACGGCGCGGACAGACGCCGTCACCTTACTGTACAAAATCAAGAATTTCAATCTTTCCATCAGGCAAAAGTTGGAAAGAGTGATAGGATTGGTGGGGGGATGGGGTGGGAAACGGGAGACGCTTCCACTCGGATTCAGTGACGTTTGGCCTGATCGCCATAGTAACCATGGTAGCTGTAACACAGAGTACATCAGCACTCTCGTTCGCTCTACCTCTGCCGCTGCTCCATCAGGCCTGACAGTAAGCCAGGGGGCTCTCTCTCTTTCTCTCTGCAGAGCCAGTACCAGTACTTCTGCCTTTTTTGTTCCATCCAGAGTCACAAGCCAACCTCGGACCAGCATGCTCTGCTCCTGGCTCCGGTGCAACTGGAGAATCTCACATAAGCCCTTCTGTCTAGTTCTGTGACTTTTGGACATTTGCGCCGAACCTCCGCATCCCCTTGTTAGGTTTTTAAGATGCATTTTTCTCCAACTCACGGTGTTGCAATTAATATATTTGTTCTGCTACCTTGTGTGTACAGTACAGTTTCCCCCAATGTTGGTTAATCCTTGAAAGTTTAATGCACCAACCTTGTCTATGCTGTCGTCCTTAACCACTCCCACCCTTCCTTGCGGCGCCATGGGGAGGCCAGTGTGGAAGGAGTCCTCAACCAGCTGGTCCTGGAGCACCTACAGCTGGCTCCTCTGCAGTGGGGTGAGTCTATGTGTGTGTGTGTGTGTGGTAGAGAGAGTATGATTTGCGCGCACACACACATGTCCGTCTATGTGCTGTAGATTTTGTTTCACCCTTCAGTTTTTCATTGAAACGAGCCCTTCTGTTACATTTTCTATTAATAAAGTATAACTCTATAAAAGACGAGGAGATGTTCCAGCACCCGACTGTGCTGCTGGGATTGACAATTTAGGATTTTTGTGTGCCAATCACAGTTGTCTGGGTGGTTACATAGCCACTGCTATACCTGTCAGTTAGTGCATAAACCTCCAGAACTGGTCTCAAGCCATGTTTTTTATTTGCATTCATAATGGGCTGTGGGCTATTTTGGAAGTGTAGACGGCAGCCTGGGAAATGTGCGAATCATTTGGGGGAAGAGCGGAATTTTGCAGGAGCGCTCCTCAGCCGCACCATCTGTGATCATCCTCCGAAAATCATTTCTGATTCACTGAGGGTGTTTATTTTCTCAAGCACCCCCACCCCCCCAGGCCCCAAGCCTCTCTCTCTCTCCGGGCCAGCCAACGTTTTGATTAGTCAACCGGGGCTCTCCTGCCTTTGTGAGGAGAAAGCAATCTGCGAGATGAAGTGACACGGACGGCTCGAGCGCAGCAGCACGAGCACCTGTTGAGGCAGAAATGGGAGGATCAACCGCCAACACTTCACCGGATTCGCCGATCTCCGCACATTTCGGCATTTGACACGCACCGCCTGCGCCGGAGAGACGCTCTCGAGGATGAAGCCGAACGAGATCTACCGTCTTGGCACTAGTTTTCACTAATTGGTACAATTATTCTGGCGGTACCTCACCTTTGGGCCGATATTCTATATGATGTGTGCAGTTTCATTGCATAGATTTCCATTGGCATTCATGGAAACCACATAACGGACAAGACCCGGGCTGCGGTAGCCAACAATTACACCAGCGATTGATATCTCTTTGTTTCTTCCCAGTTTCTATGAGTTCCTGCCTAGGCCTTGCGTGAGCCTCGCTGATTACAAGGCAGTTAATTTGCCTCAACCCGTTAGGATGCCTTTATCAGGGTTGCCAAGACTATCACAGGCTCAATTACGGGTGTACTCCAAGCATTTCCCCCGCGGCTGAAATCATTAGACCGACCGGATGCTTTTAATGCCTTCGCAGCTCTGTTAGCCTCGCAGTTGTAGAGAGATGGAAGATTGTACCTCCTCAAAAAATTCCTTTGCATTGTTCTTTAACTGTAGCGACAACGTGGAAGGCCAAGGCTGTTCCTCACCCTGCCATAATTATTGTTTAAAATCGAACTGAAGACGCAAAGGCCATTTATCTCTTCTTGCCGGGGATTTAGACTGTGGTGTGGTACATCGCTGTGCTGGAAAGCGCACCCTACGTTCTCGAGTCTAATATACCTCTCAGTCTGGCAACTTCTCTAATGTCGAGCTCAGGGCAGGAATACTGCTGAAATACCGGCTTTGTCATGGCCTCTGCACCTTTTCTCCTCAGCTCAGCCTCATCACAGTTCTGAAAAAGGTCTGCTCTGAGTGCTCAGCGCAACACCTTCCTTCTAACAAGGGGAGAAGCCCTTTAAAGGAGTTTCTCTCGCTTTGAGTGTTCAAGTTGAATCAGTGGCGCCGCTCCTTCAAAAGTGAAAGAAAGTTTGGTCCACTGGTAGTCAATCTTTTTATAGCTGAAGTGACTCTGATATCGCTGTGTGGCTTCAGCCCATTCCCCGGCATGAGAAACTTCATACTTCCTCATGCTTTGCTACCATAGCAACCCATGAATATTTGATCATGCAGGTTCCAATAAATGGAAAACATGGAAAGAGCCAGAAACCGTTTTATGGCCCCGTGTTTGTTTACGAGTTTATTATTATTGAATGGGGAGCAAGCGAACCGAGGCCATTAGTAAATGATTCTACCTCTGGGCAGAAGTGCCCTCGCCACCACATCAGTCCAGCCGCAATAACGTAGGATCAGATGGGATGAAATTCCCCCCCTAATTACAAATAAATAATGCAATGCTTTTTTGAAATTAGCGACACATCCTTTTATTTGTGGAGAATTTTAATTGGAGGTGCAGAGCAGGGCTGCAGTTCATTGAGTGGGCCAGGAAATAAACGGGATAACTTTTAAGTCCGCGTGTGAGCTTGGATGAAAAAAGCCGCCGTAAACACATTTTTACTGTAAACACCAACATAGCCGCTCGAGAGGGATTCCTTTTGTCTCGTCTACCGTGCATGGCCTTTATTTCTAATAGTTTCTTCGTCTCGTAAACATGTGGACATCTTTGACATTGTTTTCTACCTGTCTCTGTTTGTGCCTCATCAAAAAGCCTGCTGTTATGCTTGTTTGGAAAGAAAATAACATCAGTATGAATCAACCAACAAAGCGGCCGCAATATTGGGACTAGACAGCATTTGCCGCATATTGAGACTTGATGGACAGATAGATTTTATAGATCAGCACAATGTTTGTGTGAATGATTTTGCTGGGAAAGATACCGCAATGGCATTAATAGACTGCTACTGGATTGATTACAATCTCTTTCCTGGTTAAGTCACCACTATCAGCTCAAAGGGATTCTACTGCATTCCAGCTGAATCCCTGCTCCACCAGCCTGAGCGCATCTGGAACCCGCTCTGTCATTGTTGTAGATTTTGAAAAATAAGTCCACTCAATTTTACACATTGTCTGCAAACTTTATAGGGCTGCAGAAAAGGCTAGACAGTTTCACATACTGTTTAAATGTCAGCAGAGCAGTCTCGGCGCAGAACTGCTTCACTCCCCTATTGTTTTTCAGAAGGTTATTGGCTGACTGCTTTAATTATCTGTGACAAAGTATTATTGCACTCCCAAAAACCTTCAGGGGTACTTGTCATCCTCGGGATCGGCGGAGTCGGAGGGAAGGAGGTTGGAGGGGGAGTGAGGGATGAAAAACACTGAACTGGGATACTGATACAAACCCTTACAGTTCACAAGCAGTAACGAAATTGAACACACTCACATTAACCCCATACAACAATGACAAGGCAAAATAGATGAGGGTAAACTGTGTTAAATGTATTGTAATGCTCCTTTGACTTTCTTTTTTTGGCACAAGAGAAAGAACCGCAGCACATTTTCCAGCTCTCCTGTGCCTTTCGTCCGCCCCGACACATAAAAGTGTTGGGAAACCATTTGTAGATGAAAGTTGTAAGAAGGTTTGGAGAGGGAGTGAGGAATGGAGCAGGCTAATACTGATATCCCCTCCTGCAGTTCACAGGCAAAAAGAAATTGAATCATACCCAACTGTTATCATATCATAGTTTTCCACCGCCCTCGCCCAGCGAAAGTGTTTGGAAACTTGTGTAGTTGTGTTGCCGCTAATATAGACACTACAGTGTAGAAGTAGGACAGCAACGTGACTGAACTGAATGTGACTATGTGACTGAATGTGGACAGTAAGGTCTATAAAAAACAAAAATGACAATTGAAGTAAGTCACTTGGAAAATGGATATTGACCAATATGATGCTGATGGTGGTTCCTCCCTGACCTGGCCACAGTTACTGATTCTTCTTCTTCTCCTCCTCCTCCTTCTTCTTCTTCTTCTTCTTCTTCTTAGTCTGGAGTCTTTCAGTGGAGAGTTTTAGTGTCCTATGATGGTCTAAATGCTGTTTCAGAGGCTTTTCAATTGTGACAAGAGTACAATGCTGGGGGAAACGCTGAATACTTTCGCTGAATTTCTTGGTGTTAAAATGGACAAATTTACAAAATATAGGTTCTTGGCAGCCTCAATATATCAAAATATCGCCATCAATATTGGCCTTCAAAGACCCATATGGACCCGACTGCTTAGACCCTTGTTACAGTTCTTTCAGGAAGCCGGCGCAGCTGGGAGTTCCCCCTTACCTCCACACCGACTGTAATTCCAGAACAGGTGGCATCGTTTGTTTTTTGCAGCCTGGCATTATGTAAATAGCCCCATTGATTACAGCTCCTCGGCTGACAATTTGATTAAAGGCAAAGTGGTACACCTCGTGTTCGGAGTCTCCATGTCAACTTAATAGAGTGTTGCTAAATAAACAGTCACCTGGCCAATCAGACGGAGCTCTCTGTGGGCTTGACACCAGCACAGTGGCTGACAGTGCTGTGGTGGAGGAGAGCAGGAGGCCTGTGCTATACCCAGACACATACTGTCAAAGTAACACTGTTAGTGCAGGTTTACCTCCAACAGAACAACGTGACTGCACTGACATTTTTAAGATGAGATTAAATAAGATGAAACTTTGATGATGCAGCAGCAAACTGTAAATAGGATACGGCAAAGAAAATACTATAAATAAGAATAAAATAGTTGGATAGTTAAACCTGCAAGGCAACTGACAGTTACAAAACTACAACAACTGAAGTGAAATAACAGCA
>OMOV01099285.1:0-11526 GCA_900312565.1 Beryx splendens | reverse complement strand
CGCTCTTCCGATCTGTTAGCATTAGTCTTTTGAAAACAAAAACAACAACGAGAAATTGAGGAAACATTTCCAATCTCCCCGGACTGATGACCCAAGAGCCCCTAACCCATAATCTGTTAATGCTGAGGTTCAATACAACCTGCTGGGTCTTGCCGTTTTTCATCATCATCATTAACAGCAGCCAGTAGCAGCTGCGTGTTTTTCTCTCTCCTTATCACCCCGCGTCTCTGCATCTGAGCTGTGGGATATTCCACTTTCCCTGTCAGATACAAAGAGCTCGTTAGCTCGGCTTCTCAATTAGAGACACAGAGATCCAGACAAGCAGAGAAGACAGAGATAATTGCTAAGAGAAACTGGGCCGACCACTTTGAGATCTTTTGTTTGTAGTTCACACATATTCCAGTAAAAAAAATAAAATTATGATTTACATTTAAAAGACACTGATCAACAGCATGTTTTGAAGTTTTTGATACTATGAGGACTTGGTTCTGGAGCAGATGCTGAAATCAGATCAATGGCTGGATGCCAGTCTTGAATGACTAGAGGTGAAAAGGCCTCACTAATGTTCTACATAATGGCTTTGCCATGTCCTCCCCCTTGGCTTTGGTTCCTGTTTGCATGAAGCTCACTGGCTGCAGAGGGCTTGAGGCTGGAGTCGGTGTGGAGCGGAGAGGGGGAAGCATGTAGGCTTGGGAAGATGCACAGTCAGACCTCCTGAGAGCATCCTGGCTCCCCCTCTCCATCCCACAAACTTTTCCATGATGTGAGGCCGGCGCTCGCTCTCTGGCCTCTGTTGTTGTGCCAAACCAAGGAGATCAGCACCGTTGCCACCCAGCGAGAAACAGGCGATGAGATAAGTAAAGAGAAGGGGAAGGCAGAGCAGAGGAGAAATATCATCAGATGGAGAGAGAGAATCTTTGTGGTTTCCAGAGTGTTTGGAGGAACTGGTTTCACCTACTGACAAAACTGAAGAATCAGAGTTTTTTGGGGATATTTCAGCTGCAGCTGCAGGAATAGCAGCTCTATTTTAGCTGGCTTGTGTTTGCAAGGTACAGTATATTGTAGCTAGTTTTGTGGAACTACAAAGTGTTGCCAAATACATTATTCCAAACAAATGTCCCATACAATTAATTGAATTAAGGCAGCATATATTCAGCGGGATGTTTGTCATTCCACTGGCTCTTGCTATGCACATGAGAGTTTGGAAATGCAGCACAATAAAATTACATTTTATTAGATGAAATTGATAGCATCTGTATGCTGATATGGACGGGAAGTGGATATTAAACTACAGCCAAGGCAGAGAACATTAAATAATCACACGCTGCTTTACCATGCTTATCAGTTTTACATTTCCAACTAATTCTGTGATCCATTACGTTTCATACTCGGATGTAAATTACACAGAATATGACAGTTAACACACATTTTTCTTGTCTTGTCAGGACATGATTTTCTTCAAGGTGCTGAGGAAGAGTTTAAGGAGAATCGTTTGCTCAGCTGCCCCCTCATCCACCATTTTATTCACTTACAAGTACTCTTTGAGTTGTCTTTTACCACTTTTTACCATAGGTTTGGGTGAGTAGTGGAGCCACTCTCCACTCAACAAGCTGCTCATACAAACACACCGAGGGAGATGATGCATGTCAGAGAGCTGCCACTCATGTTGGTCCTCAGCTTGTGTGGAGGCAGACTGCCGCTGAGAGCACCAGGCATCAACAGGAATAAAACCATACAAGAGAGTGACCCACTCCAATCAGTGTGGAAAAGGGTGACTTATACGCATACAACGAAAAGATGGGGAGAGATCACCTCTTGTACCCATGAAAATCAGTAATGCAGCTTTTGTTTTGAGGAGAAGGGTGCAGTGGAGGATATAGAAACAATCAATGTGATTCATGCAATGCATAATAAGTGAAAGGCAGGAGTAGATAAGGGGGGGGGGAATTTATAAACTCAAATTTGGCCTCCTTCTGCAGTCTACTGAAATGTTTTAATGGAAGCTTTTCCCTGCCCAGATGTTTTCAACTCAGTGACACTTATCTCCAGTCGGTTTTCAGATGTGTAGAAATCTGCCTAAATAGTAAAATGTATTAATTTTGAATTGTATTTTGAATTTCATTGCCAAAAAAATGTTTGAGGGTGACAAGTTCAGGAACATCTTGGTCACACCCAGGGCTTTCCAATTCTAAGATTCAGTCTCAGTCATTTGATGGTGATGTCAAAAGTAAAAGGCTGCTTGTTTACTGCAGCTTAAAACATATTTTATTGTGATGGTTGCTGAATAATTTATACCCTATGGGTCATGTTAAATTACCTGATCCTGAACCAAGGCATCAAATTATACGCTTCTTCAACATATTAGCTATTTTCCTAATCCAAATCCTGAAAACGATTGCTCGACAGTTGCAAATGTGACAGTACAACCGCAAATAATGACTGCACTCTGTGTCGTAGATGAGTTTTTCACATCTATAACCAGGTCACATACTGCTAAGACATAAATCTTAAGTTGTTTTGGTTTTCCATTAATAGACAAAATCTTATCTGTGTGTACAAATACTAGTGGAGCAGATGAAGACCTTGTTTTTATTCCAGTATTTACAATCCATTACAGTAATAATGCTCCCATCTTAACCCCATGAAATTGAATGCCTATCCTTTGCATGTTTCTCATCAAACAGTTGTCATCGCTCTCTTTAGTCATTTATTTGGGCTGGCTGTGTTTCTCTGTGAGAGAGAAATGTGTTCGTGATAAGGTCTTTGCAGAGAGTGTAATGTTTTCAGACCAATTCGAGGGAGTGTCTGGTATGAAACATAACTGCGACAAAACATGTTCATTTATGTAGACAGTGAGGCAACCCAACAGGGAAATATCAAAGCTAGATCCCCGTCTTCCCAGTTTTGAGATATGGATGAGCAGCATCTGGTATAGTCGTCACCCTCAACTAAAAGTCTCAAGTTCTGTTCCTGCTATTCTCAACAAATTTCTCTGGACCACACAACATGTTGTCCAGTTTTCAGTTTCAAACCAAAATTGCGTTGCCCTGAATTGATATTCTTTTCAGTTTGTAGGGAAAAGGAGAGAAAGAGAGAATGGGAAGGGAGTGTATGTGTTTAATGCCTGCATATCTGTGTGTGTGTCTGTGTGTCTCTGTCTGTGTCTGTGTCTGTGTGTGTACACAAGCGCAAGCAATTGTGTCCTGGTCTGTGGTATTTTACATTAACTGCATCCCTAATGGATATTTTCCACCACAGTAGACATTCTGTATTCTGTCAGTGATAGAGTGCCTGATAAAGCAGAAACCACAAACATCAACCAGCATCTGTGGCTTCACTACAAAGTAAGGCAGGACATCAGCTGAAAGAGAGGGAGACTGCAGTGAAAGCAGTTCTTATATGCTGCATTACCTGTAATTACCTAGAAGTCATCATGGCAGCTCTTTCAGTGAGCTCCATGACAACCGCAGATGATAAAAATGTCTCTCCATTAGATGACTTTTTGCATCGGTGAACATTCAACTCTCTTCTATTAATATGGCTGCATGTGATCGTGAGTCTCCCAAACTGTGGCCAACATATCTATCAAATGAAGAGCTGGATGAATCTATTCCTGCCCTTAATAACACACATCAATCTCTTGTTGATTCACCGATATCAATGATTCAACAGGTTGGCGAGCGCTGACAAAGCTTTATCTCAGCAGTGTGGAAGCAGCGAGAGGAGCAGAGCGGATAAGAGGTTAAGGCTGAAGACAGTTACCATCACTCATAAAACAGACAAACAGGCAGTGATTTAGACAAGGGCAGCGCGGCAGGTCACCTCTGGGGCATCGAAACTTATCAGGCCTCTTTGAAGGCTGAACATGATGGATTGCGCATCTGTTTAAAAAGCAAAGTGTAGCTCTCCGCTGCCGGGCCAAGAGTCAGAGCTCTTTTTTCAGAATTTCAGTGAAAAGAAAAATATATTCATGGAAACATTGTTTAAAAAACCCAGCCTGCTTTCAAACGCTGATGAATGTCTCTATGAAAGCACGGATTGTATTGAAAGTGTTCCTAATTGGGAGCTGTTAAGTCTAGTATGTGCTAAACCAGTCTGCATGCGCCTGTTTCAGAGAATAGCAGACCTGACAGGCGACTGGACATGTGCAGGTGTGTGTGGAATGGCGATAGATGAATGCCAAGCAGTTCAGTCTGAGAGAAGCTCAACTCAGCGAACGGACAAACTGTCAACAAGGCAGCAGGCCCATAAGCAGATTCAACAGCACGCACTGCTCATTATCATGTCGACAGTTGCGTTATTTTATTAATCAAAAGTCTTGTTTCCATTATCTTAAATTATTGCTGTTTTTGAAATTCATGAGTGCATGTTTCAAGCAAGGCTATTAAGAATGTAAAAATTATGCATTCCTCCACACACACTTGAAAACACTTTCTACAATATAAAAATATACAATCATACTTTGGCAGTGGTTATCAAAAACTGTCTGGTACAAATCGCTCTGTTCTATTTCGGCATCATTACACAGATTGACATCACGGATACAATTATACAGTATATAAACATAGACACACACTTGTAATTGTCCAGTGTTACACTGCCCCCCGCAGGGCAGAGGAGGGCAAGTTAAAGGAAGGGCTGAGGCGATGCGAGACTCAACAAGAGTTACTGTATATCGGTTGATGTTAATTTCAGATGTACTTTCTTCGTCATAGATCTCTAATTACGACAAGTCTTTTAAACTCTCTTTTCATCCACACCCCAGACTGTCACATGTATAGCTTTATATTCACTAGATGCAATGGGCCCCGATAGTACATGCTGTTTAATTACAATTATACGCGAGATATTCCACATTATAAGGTAAGTATCTGGTCGTTAAGTCCCTTTCCAAGTCATCTCTGTTTATAACACTGCAAGGCACATGGGGGGGGGAATCCCAAATCACATCACTCCAGTTCACCTGACACTTGAGCATCTGGAGCTTTCTGTGTTGAAACATGAGTCCCTTTCCTTTTGTTATGGATGAGTTAAGCATTAAATAAGCATTAGAATGGGTTTCGGAGAGCGATGTCGGCATGTGACTTCCTCTTGGTCCTAGTTCTTTGTCCAGGCAGTGCTGTCCAGTGGACTTCTCTCGACTGCCACTGCACCAAGCTGTGGAGGATCCCTGGAGTCATGGAGCCCGGCCTTGGCTACTTAATCAAGTCGAGGTGTTACGGACCGCTCTCAGGCGACGACCACCGCACCAAAATGCTGCCTCAGCTGTTCCAGGAAAATGAAGGTGAAGACCGTGTGTGGGATGAGGCGGATAGCGGCGGGAACAAGACCCTGGACACAAATCACACCACCAGAGAGTGAGATTAAATCTAAAGACGTCTACAGCAACATTTCCAACCCAAATAAAAAACAGAGCTCATGTTCTTGACTGGGGGGAATTGTATGAAACATTATTTAGTCAGTGAAGATGAAGCCTACCTTGTAGAATGCCTTAGGGCCCAGCTTTGCTGTTTCTGTCAGGCAGTGAAACACGCCCTGCAACAAGGAGACAAGAGCCTAGACATGTCAAGCTGCGTAATTCTCCTCAGCACATGAATAAAACAGCTATGTCAAAGTGATGCCAGGTAGACTGAGAGACAACAGAGATCCTCCAAGGAACCCTGACCCAGCTCCCCCAGCAGGAGGTGGAGACAGAGTGTGTAGAGGGCAATTTCATGCAACTTGTACACAAAGGACAAACTCACCCCATATTCCCCTTTTGAGTTCATTAGTCTGGTTTTAACAACATCAAGTGGTTGGCATAGGATTGTGGCACAGCCGCCCTATGCAGAGGAGAAGAGGAGGCATTACTCTTTATTTCAGCTGACATAGCGATTTGAAGTATACAATGACAGAAGAGTCACTCACTGCGAAGACGCTGGCCAGGAAGTGTGTGAGGATGTTGTCCGTCAGGTAACCAGTAGACAGAACCAACTGCTTGGACTGGTCGTAACAAGCCAGCTGCAGGGACAAACATTAGAATTACAGCAAACATCTAATAGTGCAGTTTGTGATACAATAGTCATAACAAAGAGGTCTTCACCTGCCCAACAGTGACCAGCGCTCCTCTAGTAGAAGCCATTGTGGCACCGGAGAACAGCTTCTTCTTTCCCTCTAGGACAAAACAGTATCATAGGCAGATATAGCAAGGAAACCAACTCCTGCTCTGACCTAAAGAAGCCCAATGAAAGCATTTATGAACCTTACCTTCCTTCCAAACACGAAACAGTCCGTCTAGTGCATGAGCGTAACTGGAAGGAAACAAATCTCACAATGTGTTGATTTGCAAAAAACTATGGAAGGTTACAGGCTTTTTTGACTGCATGTGTAAATATTGTGCAGAATGTACACCTGAGACAAAAACACTCATTTTGAAATACACTTACTTTCTTCTGAGCTCTGCTGGCAACTTGACATCATTCTGCATCCTGAACAGATGTCAAATTGAAATATTTCAAAGCCATTTCATCATTATCGGCATGGGTAATAGGGTAATAAGCTAGTATTAACGAATAATGAACATGAAACATGGTCATGATCTCAACATGTAGGCTAATCAAACTCAGAATTTGGTCGACATACATTTTTTATGAAGGGAATTACTTTTTCAGTAGGGTTACAGCACTCTTGTTGATTTAATTATTGCTTCAATGCTGAAAAAGTAGCTGTTGTTTTTTTAGTTTTTTTTTAAACTTTTGTTCTCAGGGCTGTTTTGACCACTTTGCATAATGAAACAGCAGGCCATCACCTCTGTCTCATGGATGACTAAAATACGTTTTGGAGTCTATATCAAATAATAAAATTACTAATAATAATTATGCAATAACTATGTGATACGAAGTACAAAACAGGAGGCATGATATAAACAGCATTGTAAAACAAAACATATTATAAGGAGGCTTTGTTCCTGATACAAACTCTATTCCCTCTCAAACTATTAATGAATCTATCCACACAACTCACCGGACATTAACCAGGTCAGCTGGGGTCCCAATGAAACCACCTGCAAACCCTGTAGGAGGAGATGCATCATTTGGCTATCAGACAAAAAATAAATAAATACAAAATGAAGACAACAATGCCATCCACGGTCACGCTGTGTGTCAACACATACCCCCAAAGGCCCCCAGCAGGACCTTCTGGTAGAAAGGCATGAGACCTTTGTTCCTGCTGCTCATTTTGTCCCTGACAGTCTCATAGATGGCAAACCGTGAGAGAGAATATGTCATCTAGGGGAAAGGAAAAAAGCAGTCATGAATGAGTGTGATACAACTTACAACAGCACAGCTGCACAGTTGCTTAATGTGTGTATGTGAGTGTGGGCGTTTGTGTGTGTATCCACCTGCCGACAGAGGGAGGCACTGAGGCCACTGTAGAGTGCCAGATAACCCTCCCTCCTCACCACGTTAATGGTCATCCCCATCATCCTCATCCTCACCTCCTGCTGCGTCTGTAGGTGCACCTAGAAATGTCCATACAGGAGCAGCTAAGTGACTCTTAGCCCGAGCCATGACAGTTACCATGTGCATGTGTAGGTGAAGAGCAGTCAACAAAGGGTCAGGGATATGGTAAAAAATTTGGGAAAATAAAATGTCTGCCACTGTCTTAAGAGTATACGGAGCAGATGCCAGTGCGCAACAAATGAAAATGGTCAAAATATGAGTCTAAAATTATGGCTGACAACTGGAGGTGATATCATAGTCCTATTAGTAACATCAGTAGCCTATACACAATGCACTGACCATTCACTGAGGAAAATAAATCAATTCAATAGCTGGATAATATACAAAACTGAACCAGTAGACCTGCATTATAGTCGTTTCTGTAACTTGTGGTATTGTGGTGTCAGTGCTCTGTGCTAACTTCAAAGCATCAAAACAATGGCCTGCCATAATCAAGGTCATTTACACACATCGCAGCTAAAGTTACTGCTAGCAATTGTCGGAAATGTGGGCCAATTGGCTCATTGCCATAAAACTGCAAGCTATTCTGAAATTCAATCTTAGAGAGAAAAAAGGTAAACATCCAAAGTCTAAAAATCACTTTAGTAACTTTCCCCCCAGTGAAAGCCTAAGGCACGTGTGCATACAACACCAAGACAGATCCTTTAGGCCTCACTGGATAATACAATTCTAAAAGTTTGCTTGGGTCAATAGATCATAAATCCAGTCAGCTTTATCTTTTACCTTTATCAGATCCAGCGGGTGTGTTAAACAGGCTGCTGCGCTGGAGGAGATCCCACCAAAATACCAACGAGAAATGCGTTTCTCTTGCATTTTGAATCCATTAACCAAACAAACCCCACGGGAAAAGGCTCGGTGTCGGCGTCTCAAAGGTCGCTGGCACTCTTGGCACAGCCTTGGCCATGGCTGCTTTCTTCATCCATTTCCCCCAGTGCTGCTGGAGATGGGGGGCCGCTGTTCATATCAAATGCACAATGGATAAGCACAATGCAAGCGTCCTTAATATAAACCAGCATTTAGCTTTCTCAGGCAGGAGCTGGACGTTTAGAGTTGCCACATAGCCGGACGGCTCCAATGGTGTGAGTAAGCAGCCTCCTTAATCACTCCATCTCGCTGTGCCAAGAAAGGGGTGCAGCTGGTTTCTGGGTGGAAGTGTACGTGACTAATATAAAAATAGTAAGTCAGCTTGAGTGCTGCTGTAGTTTTGTGAATGCGGTACACCAGTTGTCAAAGACGGACACCAAGGCATCCTATTCAGCTAACGGAGAGTTCAGCGGTGATCAGGTTCAGAAAAACGTTAGTCGAGAATAGACGCAGCCTTCTCGCCATGCCGTTCAGGCTAAGGGTCAGACAGGGGTCACGCAGTCACAAACAGAAAACAAGGTCTGTGTGAGTCTGTTCTACTGATGACAAGTTAGCTTCCACCTATTTGTTGAGGTCGCTAAGGCCTGAGTGACTGTTTTGGTTGTTAAGCGTGACATGATTTTAAATGAGTAGTGCAGTACTGGTATGAATGGGGAGCTTGGCACAGTAGTGTGTGTGCTGACTCAGAGGCGGTCCGGGACGGAGGGGGCTCATGACAGATGATAGAAACAGTAACTGGATACCGCCCACTCCAAGTCTGAGCAGCGGTGACACGCAGTCAAGCTCCACTGGGGGCCAGTGAAGGACCAGACACAGGGAATGACACGTATAACAATAACACCTAATGGCAGTATGCTGCATCCGGGTTCTGCACTGCACCGGCCATCAATTTAGGCAAAATAACAGAATTACACTTGACAATTTTATCAGTCTATCTATTCCGTTGCTCTCCTCACCCACATTGTCCCAGCTGGGTTTGATATTCAATCCGGCGACCCTTCTCTAACCTCTAGCCTACTGTCACTGCTTTTTATTTATTTACTGTGTTCCTTTTGCTTTCCTTCTCTGTTTGAAGTTGAGTATCCTAATTCTGTGGTCTGCGTTCGTATTTTCGGATTCCACTCCCGGTGTGAAATGTCTGATAGGCTGCCCAGGGTGTTTCTCTTATCTTGCCTGGGCAGCCTGCATCTAAATTCAAATGCAGTTAGATTTTTGTCTGAATAAAATAAGCCAAATTGAAGCCAACTACTTTCTGGCGAGTTTTATATAAAAACAGACTTGTAAATGAAATTGATCTGACTTGATGTGATTTAATGTCCTGACTTCCTCCAGTGGTCCTGATTACTGTCTCAGCTCACAGCACAAAGCAGCCTTGGCATCTGAAGGGGCCAAGGAAACTATCATCACTTGTCTGGCTTCTTTTAAAGTCATTTCTCTTCCAGAAAGCTCTACAGCACAACTTAATAAACCACAATCCAAATCTATTACCTCCTATAGTGCAATTAAGCCAAACTGAAAGTCTTGTAAAGGTCTATATTGTTTTGACACATATAACATATCAAATTAATGTACACAATAAATATTTCTTCAGGTGTGAAACTTTTCTTACCTTCCTTTTTACTACATCAATATCAACTTGTCTTTGGAAATTTCAACTTTCTGTAACAAGGATTCCAAAATGGAAAGACACTAAGTTTTAACACGTTATTAAATATTCAGGCTACATCCTACATCTATGTGCGCTAGTGGAGCCTTTTCACCTTTTCTTTCTTCCTTTTTTCTTCCAGAGCAATAACCTCCTGTTTCTTTTACTCACCACTCAGGCAGTAAACATTTGACTTGGCTGAGAGTGTGAGATCCTGTTTCTTTTCAGCCTTTTCAGCCAATTCATCTGCTTCACTTCGCATCCAAGCTCATGGTTGAATTCCTTTCTTGTCTTAACATTTGAAGACTTCACTTGCTTTTTTCCCCTCCATCATCCAGCTAATGGACAAACCTGGATGCCTTGCAAAACTCTAGGAGAGTTTGGGAAGAGCTCCTTTCATTGGACATCTACCCAAGGATTCTTGAACTACGTGCAGAGGAACTTTCTCATTAATATTGTCAATGAGCGGTTTTGTTGATAGAGTAACCTCTCTCAACTGCAGCTTGTCCATTAGACAATGTAAATAGGTATTTTATTCATTCCCAGGGATGTATGTACACTACTATAGTGTGTACAACTGTGTAATGGTGGGTACTGTGTACATATCCATTTGTTATAATTAATTAATTAAAAGAATGACAGTGTTTTTTGTGTGTATTATTATTATTGCCATTTTTAAGAGACAGGAAGGCTGGGGAGAGAGAGGGGGATGACATACAACAAACGACCTGGGCCAGATTGAAACCCAGGTTGCTGTGGTACGCGCCTTAGACCACTGAGCCACCAGGACGCCCTGCATGGTGTCATTTTGCTTGATTATCATATCATTTGGTGGATCTGGAATGGGGCTGTTTCTGCTCCACCAATCAGAGCATGCTGCCAGCATAAGAGCCCATTAAGGCCCCACATAGCTATCCCATGTGGGTTTGGCCACAGGTGACTATCCCACAAAGGTCCTATGTGAATTGTGCTTTGTAAACCCATGTGTCTTACGCTAACCCCAGGTGCATAATCCATGTGGTGGTTCAGAGATGGGATGCCCATTGTGAGCCCATACATTAAGTCAAGTCAAGTCAAGTCAGCTTGATTTGTATAGCCCAAAATCACAATACATGTCTCAATGGGCTTCACATCAAAAAAATACAATAATACAACAATGATAATAGAATAGGGAGTGTAATATAAAACAAACAATAAGGGTAAAATCAGGCAGTCATGTAAAAATAGACATCTGGATCTTTGTCAAAGAGCGAGGAAAGTTAGGGCAAGCCATAGCAGAGGGAGAAGAGATGGGTTTTAAGTTTAGATTTGAAGATCTCCACAGAGCTAGCCTCTCTGACTTCAATAGGGAGTTTGTTCCAGAGATAGGGGGCACGGTATGAGAAAGCTCTATTTCCTGCAGATTTATTGTTGACCCGAGGGATCTTTAAGAGCCCAGCATTGCTAGAACGGAGGGCGCGGGCCGGTGAGTGAGGAGTGATGAGGTCTGATAGGTAGAGCGGAGCAGCACCATGC
>OMOV01099282.1:0-10995 GCA_900312565.1 Beryx splendens | reverse complement strand
TGCGTGTATAATTATTTTATGTTCCGAAAATATATTTGACAACATGCTTTCTTAAATAAAGACAACATTTTTGGGAGATCGCTTTTTGTATTTCTTTTTGTTTGTGTTACATGTTCATAGCACACTATGGGATGCTGAGACTGACCCCATGCCACTTACCTCTCACGGTAATTGTATCTTCATTTTTACATTGGTATAAGGCTTTTTTGTGAACAAAGTTTAGCCAGATGCAATTCGGGGAGCAGTTTGAGATACATGACAGTTGATGGCACCTCCCACATTAATACATGTTATTTATTGTGTCCCCCTTGTTGACCATTGGTTTTAGTTGAAAAGTAAGGGAACACAACTCTGTTCTACCCCACCACCACCACTGAGATTTAAAAAAAAATTGCTCATTTGTGTCAACCCAGGACCGTTAAACAATGTTAATGTGCTAGTCTTTCTGACACCCCTGTGTGTCCCTGCTGTATGTGGTGCCTATACACACATTGTTGTTCTAACCTAATGTGATTTTATAACGGCGACTGAGTGCCAGTAATAACGAAGTGTCGCTCACTGGTGGGGACTGTGTGTATGGATGTGTTTTTATAACCCCTGTTAACCTCTTCTGGATGTTAACCCCTATGGATGGGCTTTCTTTGATGTCTGGGCTGTGATGACGCATTTTCCACCCCTTTGCACAGGGAGGGGCAATGATCTCACATCCCAGCGTGCATCCCAGGGAGAACACAGAGACCCTAACTTCTTCACTACTTGCCCTGCAAGTGCTGTTTTAATGCTTATCTAATGCATTTTTTTTTTTGGTCCATGTGTTTATAGAACATCCCGTTGGGCCTTCACTGAAATCCATACAATCAGCTAAATAGGCATCATCACCTCAAGGCAACGATTTTTATTGTTTGCTGGAAAGATTTGCCCAATTTCTTGCAGCTTTTTATTATACCTTTGACATTATGATCCCTGGGCAAATTTACAAGGGTGGGCAGGTAAATTGTTGTTTCCACACATTTTTTGTAAATCCATAGCTAACAAGGTGGATCCATGCAAAGGTTTTCTGTTTACAATAGGAACGCCATATCCTCTCATTTCCCCTCTAATCGCCTCTTGATTATAATGCCACTGGCTGAAGCTTCCTGTCTGTCTGTAGGAGGGCAGAGCGTGCCAGAGGCTCCCCAGGTCGCCGCTGCCTCCTCTCGCCAGCTACATTGTTGCTTTTAATGCTCCAGTCTGCCAAATCCAGTGGTGTCCATTAACGTTCTACTGTTGTTTACTGCCATTAGATGACGTGACATACTATTTCTGAACGGAGGCAAAGCAGTCAAATTGAGCTAAATGCTCACCTTGTCTCAGATTGGTGGAGGTGGAATGGTACAGTTACATAACCTTCAAGTAGATAGTCCATCCAGCACGCAACAAAGAGATATACTGCGATATGTGGTACAATATACCTTTCTAGCAAACCGCTCTACCATTTCGTTTGGGCAAAATGACGTCATCAACTGGATGAAAGCACAGCAGGGTAACCTCGGTTTTCTACACATCTGTTACTTTTTCTTTTGGCGTGGCTTAAAATTACCACCCATTTTTGTTTTAGCAGTTGTCTTAATTTTCTATCTCAATAAAGTCACTCAGTGCAACCACACAAAAGCAGAGCATTTATTTCTGCTTGCTGTTAAAAGTCAATCAGAGCTGTTTTTAGTCTGTTGGGAACACGAGGCATTGGAAATAATGCCTCTAATTTCGCAAAATTGCCCTTTGATATTTCTGAAGTTGGTTTGCACTTAATTAGCTTTGATTTGGTGGTCAGGATTCAATTGTACTGCGTGCATTGCTGTGCTTTTATGAGAGCGGCTTCGGGACGCACTTCTATGGCTAATGTTAGCAGAACGCTGTGCATCTGGAAAGGCAGGTACTGAAGCACAAAACCATGGTTCCACAGCCTGATCTTACCCCATATCCACATGGCACACTGAATGGTTGTTATTAGGCACAATCAGAATCATTTATCAAGCAAGACACAAAAAAAATGTAGCCAATGGAAATCATTTACAGTGTTCGAAATCAAACACTTTTCATCTGCAACCCTGTCTACAAGTTTGCATGCATATTCCATCTTTTGAATTGAGTTTCGACTGATATGTCGCCTTATCTCACTGTTCCAAGAATACAGAATTATCGATAAATGAGGCCATCTGCTTTTCCTAAACAGGAATGCTATTGTTTTGACAGTTTGGAGAATCTCCACCATATTGGTTTCCAATTGCCTGCTCTGTGTGGAGCTCGTAGAGCTGTTATGAAATCTGGAGACAGTGTAACTGAGTAATCCCACAGGTTTTCTTTAGTGGAAAAAAATGACCAGCATGTCAATTAGATGCACGCTTTGACATAGACACGCTTCCCTCATAAATCCATTATCACGTCATACATGGCCCAAGCCTGTATCTTTGTAAGTAACTTAAGTTGCCCCTCAGGACAGATTGAGCAAGGATGCTCCCAGGGCCTTGGTTGATCCCCGTTGCCCCGTGCTTGGGATCAACAGACATCACTGCCACACAAACAGACCAGCAGTGTTGTTGTTGTTGTCACTTTGTCACTGCAGTCACCTTGGAGACTGATCCCCAGTAAGTTATTCGTAGGAAATGATTCACTCGTTCCCTTTTTGTCTGTCTTCTGTCAACCTGACAGTCCAAACTGAGAGACTGCTTGTTGTCCATGTGTTATTCTCCCACTATTATCTGCCTCCAGTCCTCTCAGCTCTTCTAGTTATCATGGTGAAGTAATTTTTAGAACACCTGCTGTCGCCCCAGAAGACTTGCCGACCACATTGCCTCTCTGCTACATCAGCTTAATTTATTTGTTCTGGTTGTATCCATTTAAATCCCATCCACAGACCTCACCAACAATTAGATTTTTTTTTGTGTGTGCAAATTATTGGTTTGCAAGGCAAAATGTGAGTAACAAATGATCCCTTTGACTTAACAGTGAGTTGGTCTTATATCCACCCTTATTCCCCAGCTGCGTACCTGAGCATCATTTTAAGTAGGATTGCAACTGGTGTTAGTGTGCATGTGTGTTTATATGTGTGTGTTCTTCTTTCCTTATATCTGTGTCTGTGTGTGTTCACTTTATTGCAGTCCGGGACAACACCAACAGGCAGACTCTGCATGAACCCCGGAGTCATAGTTGCCACTCATTAGCCACTTTTCCACGTCAGGGCCACTCCAAATGTTTACAACGCAGGATCAAAAGATGCTGAGGGAGTCACAGAAATAGTGTTAGGGGAAACTGGGTGGCAGAAGTAGTGACTAAAGCCTAAAGCCCAGTTTGGCCTTGCAGTGGAAACCAGGCTGGTATTACCCAGCATGGGGGAGACAAGAGTGTAGGAAAATTCGTCACCCCTGTCACCTTCATGAGTTCCATAGGAACGTAAGCAGAAATCCACAGCTGCAAACTGAACGACGGTGGACTCACTCAGTTCAAAGCATATTATGGTAACGAAGAAAATTGCATTTTATGTTATTAATCCCTGTGGTGCTGGTTTGAATTAACTGTGGAAAAAAACAACCATATCCCATCTGTGTGTACAGTATGGGTCCCAAATGTGTCTAAAAGTCGCAATCTAATAAGGAGTTTTTATATATCAAGTATATACATGGATTATTGAAGGCTAGTACTTGTTGTTGGAAAATACTGTTTGCAACTGTCAGATGACATAATTTAAAAGCAACATTTGTAACATCTTATGCTAAGAAACTTTAATATTTAAAATATATGTAAAACTCATGTTTAGTTGTCCACTGCTGTCAATCCCTGTGTTGATTTCAGTCAGTTTGAGAGTGACACAAATTATTCAGTCCAGCAGAATAAAACATAAAGCCAGTAGCAGGAGAAAAGTAGCACCGTATAATGATTTTGGATTTTCAGAAATGCATGCATTTGGGAAACCAAACAGGCTTTTGAAAGGCCCTAGAGATTTTCAAACAAGCACAACTGTTCTTTGTATATTATTTTGTTTTAACAAAAGTCAAATTGGGGGGAAAGGACAGCTTTTGATAATGTCACTTCATTGCTCTACCCATGTTAAACCTTTTTTTTTAAACAATAATCACAGAAAACGACAGCATTAGCTCCGCCAGTATTGACGGTATGTGCCCCCTTGGAGATTATTCTGTCCAACGTTGTCTCCATTGGGCTGGGTCTATAGACGCCCAAAGACTCAGCGCTGCCTCTCCCATCAATGCTGAGTTTGTTTGAACAAATAATCAGTCCGGTAGCCAGCATCTCTGGGGGGACGGACTTAACAATCCAGCAGCCTGGGAGAGAATTGAGTCTGATTTTCCCCTAAGCCTGCTCATCAGTTATTCTTATGTAATTGCAGATGGGGGATCTAATGGGTGTTACAGCAGACTTGCGTCACTGTCATTACGCTTTTGTGTGAGTGTGTTTTTTCTTTGTATGTTTTGCTGTTCTTTCTGATTGCACTTGGTCTTGAATAGCAGAGGGTCCCACACCCTATCAGGATTTGGCAAATGGATGTTCGTGACATCACCATTTTACAGTTGTTTTGGGGACGTTTACCGAGTAATAAGCTAATAAATAATTTCATACAGCATTTTTAGTATGTTTAGTCAATTTCAGCTGCGAATTTGAGTCCTTTGGATCACTTTGTGTGTTTCCTTTGACAAATACTGTAAGTTTAGTCCAGTTATAGTCAACACGCATGGCTGTGCTGATGAACCCTTCCCAAGGAGCATGTTAGGGAATCTTTGCTCCATTGTAAGTAAATAAGACAAAAATCTGCTTTTGGGAAACTCAAACCTATTCCTTTCTGATGGCATTAAAAACAGTTTATTGAATTTAAGTTCTACTTTCAGCAGGCAAAAGATGAAGTCTTGCCATTGATCCAGTGTCCGGACACACAATTTCACATGCAAATCACAGTGGGAGAGCTGGGAGAAAAAAGAGAAGAAGTAGTCTAGTTCCGCCTTCTGTTAATGAGTTTACATCAGGTTACTTTGAGTTGCTCTCTCTGTGGTGTTAAAGCTGTCACACGTCACGACTCCTTCAAGTGTGATGCAGTATGCTCTTAGTACACTATATGATTCAAGAACATTTGTGGAACTATGAAGTTGCAATAGCAATACCTTCTCCTTCCCACATGCCGCAGACAGACATCATAGTAGCTCAGCAGCCTCAGACTGACTAAACTGCCTGCAACCCCTTGAGAGAGATGGTAGCAATCTATTCTGTTGCCACTTTCTCTCTCTCTCTCCTGTCATTTCATGGAGCTTATTAGAGATGGGAGACATTTATATCACTAATAAACTTGGCAACTTGTTAAGCAACTCTGAAATCTTAACACGCAGTACTGACTTGCCCCATCTTTTTCATGGCTGAGTTACTTAATTGTTACCCTATAGCTGAGGTATTGACCAGGAGATCTTCTCACATACAGGTGAGTGTGCTCAGTAATTCTCACAAAGGTTCAATATTCTCATACATAGCATGCATTTTCCTGTTCAGGCCAGCAGATGGCTCTTTTTTAAAGGAAGAGGCAGGTTCTCCATTTGGACTTGGTGGCCGGCCTCTAACTCTCCTTGCTTCTTGCCCCTGGGTTCCCTATAACAGTGAATATTAACCTGAGGTTATAGACAAGGGGGCCGTAAAATAACTGACATCAGTGCTCAGCAGCTTCCAGAATGCTGTAATGGCCACTCTCTATCCCGTTAGCTTCTGGGTGCACCGCATTACGTAGTGCTTAATGAAGCTTTAATGCTAATGTCTTTGTCATATAAACACACTTTGGGTTCAGGGAATGAGGTAGTCGCTGAGTGATTTAATTGCAGGGGCGCCTGTGTGTGAGAGCCTTGTTTGCCTGTGTGTCTGAGTGCAATAGTTTTTACAGGTTTGTGCCCTGCTGGCCAGGCCACCATGATTTGTTTCTCACAATAATGTAATCTTTGGGTTTTCAGAGGAACTTGAGGCAGAAAGACTGTGAACCCCTCTGCTGTGCTCGTCTTATAGAGGAATGCTACGGATGACCGAAAAGACCGCTCACATAACATACAGATGCCATTACATAACCAAGTTAGCTGCATTGTGTTAACAAGACAAATGACAGTCTGATTGCTCTGCACTTTCCAAACTGCGAAGGGTCGAGGGGGAAATTTCATCCCTAGGAAGCAATAGAAAGGAAAAGAGCAAAAACAGGGCACCCTGAAAGTGTTTTGACTGTAAATCCGGGCTGCAAGGGGCAGCCACACATCTTTGTGATTAGGTAAACCTCAGAAGCCTTTCATGTGAGCAATCTGTAAAACCTCAGTGGGCACATCCTGTGCGGTATGCAGCTCAATCAAAGGCAATGTGTCCTGCTCAACCTCCTATTAAACGCGCACGATTAAGACTTATTTCCACCAGCCGTGCAAGAAAGTTGTGCAGAGGTGCCTTGTGGTCTCAGCTGTACAAGTTTTCATACTTGTTTGTGAGCAGATAAAATGCCTTTTGCGGATACAAGCGAGTACTTGGGAGTGTTTGTGTATATTTAGAAAAGCTTCTCAGCCAAAGTGAACATGTTGCTCTGAAATATTTTCCAACATCTGCCGCCCATCAGGATGTCTGCTTTCTGAGCCACTGCTGCATTCCTGAGCCGCTCCCTCTACCTGGATCAAAAAAAACCTTCCCTGTCGTTGCCCCTGAGCTCTGCTCTCTCTACCCCAATTCAAACCATGGCTATTTTGCACTAGCTGCATGCTTCTGCCATCAGATGAAATCCTTGTATCTGAAAAAAAAGAGAAAACTCTCCTTTTCACGTTGCTACTCATGCATTTTTCACATTATACAATAGTGTCTGAATGGGTTTCACAGACCTCACAGACCTCGGGGTCAGATTTGAGCTTGAGTAAAAATAAATAAGTGAAACATCAAAATTGGAGTCTGGGTGTTCATGTGACAGTAGCAGTACACCGTCTCAGTAGCTGGAGAACAGAACCTGAAGGTTTCAGTGACCACAGAGACAACCATGTCACCCCTGTTTCCTGCCCTTCCCCTGTTTCTGCCTCATAATAATATTTCTTCATGCCAGCTAAACTGAAAGATGGAAGGCAGACTTAAGCCCTCCCTACTTTGCTAGACTGTTTACAACTACTTAGCAGACCCCTGCAGCTTAAGAGGCATAGGAGGCCAATGCAACTAATTCACTTTTAAAGGCAATTGCTGATGAATTGGGTCAAATTGGTATTGCTATTCCCCTGTGTGAAAAAGCTTACCCAGGGATACATTCTTTGTATACAAACCATTGTGTACAATAATAGTCATTGTCCTTGTTGCATGGTGTCTAATCCAAGCCCATTCAGAGCAGCACTTAAGATTCTTGGCATACTCCCATACTCATTGCTACTCGTGGACTTAATCTCTCTTTTTTCCTTCTTTTTTCTTAGAACCAGTCAAGTGTATGGCTTAGCCAGATCAAGTGAAAGCAAGATAGCTCGCTTCAGAATGGCATTCCAAAGCACAGAAAGTCAGGAGAGAATCTCCCAAGGTTGTGTTATATAAGAACAGACTGACCCTGCACAATATCTGTCTGAGAATCTGTTGTGTCTACAGTGTGATATAACTGAAGGATTTTCTCCACTGGGAATAATGACTTTAAATAATCTGCCTTGCCTCTGTGCATGTGTGCATTGTGATGTGTTTGCATGGTCCGGCACCATCGATTGAACACAATGAACCAGATGGTATATTTCATAAATAAATCAGTTTTATTTGTAACATATAAAATTAAATCATTTTACAATTTATTCCAGTATGACACATAATATCCAAATAAAGTAGCTACATTTTTGATAAATAATATTAATAACAATAATAAAAACATTCATTCATTCTTTGACATGTTTCGCTTTGTCTTTTTGATAAAGTCAGGGAGTTCAATAGCTGCCACAAAACATGAACATTAATGCCCACGTCAGGAAGGAATGAAACCACACACTTGTTAAACAAGTCGAGAGGTTCCATTTGGTGTCTTGTTCTTAGGATACAGGATGGTATACTAATTCAGTTGCGCATGTGCATACCTACATATACACACACAAGTCTACAGTTTGGGTCATGTCTGTTGTTAAAGATCAAAATATACACAGCGAATTGATATCAACGACTAACATACATTTACAAATATTAATTACATGTTGCTCCATAACGAAGCTACCTAGGATGCTCCATTAATATGAAGCGATTCTTATTTAAGAATGCTGATGTAGTCACAGCAAACAGTGCACTTCATTAAGTCCTCATGATGTAAGCCCACAATTCCTTGGGAATCTAGTTACAACAAGGAGTTGGTAGTTGATCGGCGGTCGATTTTACACCCCTGCAGTCAAATGGATTGGCTGCCATTGCTTATCTCTTTCTCGCTCTCTTTCTTAGGGGTTGGGTCGTTCTTAGCCAATCAAACTCAGTCTCTGAACTTGTGGATGTCGTTGGAGAGGCGGTAGAAGGGGTAGGAGGCTTCGTTGGCATGGGGACAGTTGTAGGTGCACTTGCAGGACTCGATCATCATGACGTTCTTGTTGAAGGTCTCGCCGTCCTCGCAGCGGAACTTGACGCGGATGGTTCTGGTGTCATGAGGGCTGCAGCAGCGCCCGTCCACGCAGGCCCCGCAGTACTTGGGCCTGTACTTCTTCAGGCTAGAGCAGCCGGCGTAGGTGAACTTGACTGGCTGGCTGGACTTCTTGGTTCTGCTGCACTTCTTTCCTTTCTGTAGAGGGAGGAAGAAGAGAAAGAGGAACATTTAGTCATGTGCGCAGACCCACAAGTGATGTTTTTTGGTATCATGCATGCTTCCATCATCTATAGTCATGGTGGCTCAAGCTTACCTTCAGACTGGAATAAGGTGACTGGGTGCATGGCCGCACTTCACAGATTCTTGTCTCTTTGACCAGCTTGCACTCGCTGTTGTTGTTGGTGACTCTGGTGGAGATGCCTGTTCCACAGGTCTTGGAGCACTGGGACCAGGGAGTGGTTTGGACAATGCACTTCTGTCTGTCAAACATGTGGCCCTCAGGCTGCACTCTGAATGCTGTGATAAAAAGAACAAATGGAAACATCACGTTAGCAACATAGACAGCTGCATATTTTCAAAGGGCTTAAAGGGAGCCAATGGAAAACATCTAGAAAATAAAAAATGGCTGCCAGAGAAAGTGGCTGCTGTCTTACCAGGTAGAGACTTGAGTCCACCCTTGACGATGGCGACGAGCTCGTTCCTGTTGGTGAGGTCTCTCTCCGACTCGTCTGTGAGCATATCTTTGCCAAAGAGCTTCTCCAGGATGTCGGTCTCCTTGCCATCGTCGCACACCCACTCTTCGCAGCACTGGCCTGCCACCTTGACCAGTCGGGGGTTGGCACAGCCCAGGTTGGGTAGGGAGAGCTCCTGCGGGCACAGCGGGACGCATCCCACCGCCCCATCGATGCACGTGCACTGGTGTTTACAGTTGGGCTGGAAGCTCTCTCCATTCTGGTAGATCCTGCTGTTGTACTCGCAGGGTCTGCCCTCCGACTTGGCTGCAGGAGGAGAAAAAAAGGGGGGAAAGGAATGTTATTCTTTCCTGCTCTGCTCAGAGACTTCTGCTGAAGACATCACATGGCTGCCGGATAAGGATCAGTTAAACTGTGAAATTCTTGAGGCTGCCTGAGGAGTCACTTTCTCTCCACAGTGGGCTGTCTGTGCTTTGAGGGTTAGACTAAGTTTCCTCCCAGCTGCATTCCACAGCGTTGAAATCACACAGGTTCTCTGACTCCAGAATAAAACACCGCTCATTTTCCAAACCTAACTTCAGGAACATTTAGAATCATGCTTATGTGGAGCTGGGTGGTCATTATACATACCTCGGCAGATGCCACGGGTGGTAGCAGCGAAGCTGGCCCCAAAGTTACACTCCAGCCCTTTAGTGTGGTCGCAAGGCTCGGTCAGGCTGCAGTCCTCGTTGAGCTGCCTGGCGCAGACCTTGCAGCAGCCGCAGCCGTCCAGAACGACGCTCACACCGGGTGCGCATTTGGGCATCTCCAGCGGACACTCACACACGGCGGGGCAAGAGGAAGAGGAGAGAACCTGTACAGCCAACAAGAAAACCCCTCGTTAAAGACTAAAACTTTTCCAAGTCATGCCACACAAACCGTGATCCTAATATCCCCAAACGCATGCCTCCCTACTTAATGCCGTAATAAAAAAGAAGGTTATATTCATTCCCCCTTGTCGGGATAACAGACTGTATAAGCATGCAGACGGTTTCCTTTCAGATTGAAATGAAGACATAACTCACCACGTTGAAACTCCCAACGAAGATAGCGACAACAGTAAGCATCAGCATCTTGGATATATTTTTTTTCTCGTGCGTATTCAAGAAGAATCCTGTTCCCAGTTAGATTTTCTGAAAGGTAGGTAGTCTGTCTTCGGAGGAATCCTTAAGTGTGTTTCCTCGGTCAGTCGTCTGTCTCTCTTGATTTGTTTGGTAGTAGTCTCTAGTAATAAGAGGCTCCTTTAGAGAAGGCGAAGCTCCTGGTAAAGCGGTTGCAGTCTGCTGAGGTCCGGCCACCTCCGGACTTATATACTGTAGTGGGAAGCTGACGTCGTTCCTGGGCTGCCTGCTGAACTGTTCCCAAACTATGCCAGGAATGTTTCTTGGCGCATTTTCCATCCAAGGCCTAAGCTCCACCCTGTCTAAACCTTTCTTTTTTTCTCTCTCTCTCTCTCAAATGGATTTTTTCCCCCCTGGATCCCATCTGAACACACTTTTCCGTCTCACATTTTTCCCTTCTTCTTTACCCCCCTTTCATTCTTTTCCTCTGCTTACTTCTCACATCTATCAACTCAAGTTCAACTGACTTCACGTTGGAAGTCACAGAGATTAGATGGTTTATTGCAACATTTTTTGTTACTTTTTTTTGTCTGGGATGAAACAATGCTGTCGTGAATCCCCCACCCCCCTCCCCCTCCAT
>OMOV01099281.1:0-23309 GCA_900312565.1 Beryx splendens | reverse complement strand
GTAAATGGGTAGAGTGCCATGTATTTTATTACCCTGAATTTTTTTTTTTTTTGGTCATGAGGTTAGTCTCTTTAGGGAATATAGGATAGTAATGGTTTGAGTCGGGACAGTGTTGAAACCACACTGTTCTGCTCCCAAACTTGACTCACGGCGATGGCCTGGCCCAGTCCAGCCTAGCAGAATACCAGTGGAGACGGCATCTGTGGCGTTTACCTTCCCAGACTCTAACGACTGCTCTTCACCTCAGTGCCTAAGTTGAGAGGAGCCACGCAAACCGAGTGCTGTAACGTCAGCTACCATGGCAATAACCTGTTTTTGGGGGGGGAGATTCCATCCCAGGTGTTTGGTTTGGAGTCCAGAGCACTTCACCAGGCTAGCCGTACAGGTTTGGTTGAATCTAGGGCTGGCCCGGTTATCACTGTTCAGGCTCTGCACGCTCCTTGCTGTTTATGAATGAGCCTTCAAACGTTCATTGTTCAAATTGTCTGAGGCAAAAACTGGTTATTCATATAAAATGCAGCCCTGTTTGTTATTTTAGAATCAAATTCAATTGAATTATTCGAATATTTTTATAAAAAATAGATATTTTTTCAAGGTTAAAACAAAATAGTTCAACACAGTTTGAACTTTGCTCAAACCTAGCCTGTTGTGTGTGTCCGTTCCATCAATAGCAGCCGTTCTTAAGGAAAATTAACTCTCTTACCGCAGCGAATTGGCTTTTGTTGTGTGGAAGAAATAAAAAAGATTAAAAAAATCAGACCCCGGCCCATCCAAACCCTCTCCAGATATTTGGGGCCAGCCCTAAATGAAACACTACTGGGCCACTGCAAAAGGACTGAAGAAACCTCATCATGGCACTGATGCCTTACTGCCTGCGGAGGCACAAAGCAATGTTTATTCATGAATTCCAAGGTTACAGTTACATGTTAGAGCGTTGTCTCATTCATACTTTCTCAACCTCTTATGAAGTGTAAAGAAGGCTGGACCATGTACGGTCAGGTGAATTAGCATCGTGACGCATGAAGATGAAGCAGTGAAGCACGGAAGGAAAGGCTCCTCGGCTCCACTTGGGGCTTGTACGCCCCAAAAAACTCTCTGGCTTTATTGCTTGATTTTTGACTCACGATGCTGTGTTGCTTCATAAGAGCGCTTCCAATGATTTGCTTTATCAGTCGCAAGGTTGCTGCTCCTTCTGGCGTATTGAAATGTTCTGTGGCAAAATCATTTGAAGATGTTTGTGTTGGCGGTGAGCGTTGTGCTCATGATGGCGGTTTCGGTGCAATGTCCTTTTATAAGAAGTGTTAGGCCTACTCTTCTCAACCTCTCTGACAACCTTTCTCTGAAAATGTTCGTATCATTGTGATATTTTTCTAGTTACCTTTTGTCAGTATTTGGTTTTGAAAAGTTGCATATTACCCATTATATCCAGCTGGTGTTTTATTTTTATTTTCTTCAACTCAGTAACGTCCCTCTCTCTTGCCTTCGGTAAGAATTCTCAGTCAGGTCTCGTCTTTCCTATCGGGGGACGTGTGTGTGTGTGTGTGTGTGTACGTGTGTGTGTGCGCATGCGCAGGCAGCTGTCTGCGCCTCCTTACAGGATCGCTCGGTGTATCACTTGTCACTCATAATCACATTCACCGTTTTGTATTGATTTAACACCAAAGTTCTGCAGCACTTGAGTTCGAGTCACAGCGTATTGGAGTTTCTTTGTCAGGTTCTTCACTTTCTTTCTTTTTTTTTTAAACACTCTTTGGTTCTCATTGGCTTACCTTCAGTGTAAGCCGCATGTTTTCATCCTCAACATCAATTCTCTCCTCAACATAATAAAAGGGTTCATTGAATACTTTCGTCATGCCTGTTGTGGACTTTTTGTTTTGCAGCCGTCTCATACGGAACATGAACTAAGGCCAAAGGATCATCGCTTTAGACCGGTGTGGTTGAGGTTTTCATGTCTCTCTGTACCTGATAAGGTCTATTAATCCCAGAGGTCCTGAGAGGGATGTTACTGTGCCCCGTTTGCAGTATATTTTTACAGTGAATTTATTCATGATTTTGCCGCATATTTCCTTGCAGACATGTCACAATAAAGCACCTTTTTATGAAGCAATGTTTCCCGTCTCGTGTCGTCGGGCCTGTGGTTCACAACAACCAGCTTTTGTAGTCCGGTTTTGTCCGGCCTGAGTGAGCTGGTGGCGAAATGATGCTGTTGAGTGCATGTTATGAGAAGAAAACACATAACAATACATAATTTAAGGGCTGTTTGGGCTCTTGTACAAGCTTCTAAGTCAAAATTTGGTAGTTATTACTGAAAAATAGGCTTTTCTAGGCTTCAATGTTGACAGTAGTGAACATTTGCCAGTCATTCACAAAGATGTCTTTTTCATTATTGTGATGGAAGTGCACAAACAAAAGATCACTCAAAATTCCAGTAATATAGATTAAAAAGGACCAGTTTTATTCTGTCTAAAAGTGACTGAATCATCTAATATAAAGTCAGCCGTTGATTTCTCTGGCATTTCTTTGAGCTGCTCTAAACAATACAAAAGTAATAGAATAATAACAGCAACAAGTGCTTTCTGTTTGTGTTGTACGACAATCACCTCCCTGACTTCTGTTTGTGGTTTCCTCTCTGTTTGATATCTGGACTAGAATCATGTGTACCCAGGGTGTGTCCTATCCAAAGTTCACAAAGTATTTATTTTATTCCTTGCAGCTGAAGTAGCCAAGTCTTTATCAAACAACAGGTTGCTTTGTGTTGTTAAAAAGTAGGCTGCTATATGTGTAGTAGCCTTGGATGGTTGACACCCAGGTATCTCTGAACTCTATTTTTCTAGACTTTTTAGCTTCTAGAAAGACCTAAGTGTAAATGTATAGTGCTGTAGGAGTCAGAGGGTGGACGATTTGTGGTCGGAGTTATCAGCGGTCATCATAAAGACACCTATTGTGTTCGATTGACTAAAACACACATAAACCCACCCATCCATAAAAAAGAGGAAATGTACTATTTGCTCAGCAGTGTTCAGGCCCCGGCTTCTGCTGCGTTCACATCATATCAGACAAAGCAGAAGAACAGAATGACACCTTGTTGCTACAACTTGAAAGCGTTCACCTGTTTAACTTGGAACACCCACATCAATCATTTAATGTGGGCTATGACTTTATTGCTATATTACTCGCATTCCGTAGTTTGAGATAATTATATTAGCGTGAATAATTGATTGTTTTGATTTATGATCTTGGACGTACAAAACATTTCCACATCCTACTTCTTGTAATTACTAAGAAGTTGATGTGAATGGTTGTTCCCAGTCGGAAGCTCGCATTTACGGTAAATCCAATATGAGATATTCACTTATCACTTATTCACAAGTGTTATCTGACTGTAGTCACAAAGGTCGTGTTCATCCCTGCTGAGCATGAAATGGTGTGTGGGTCATAACGCTGATTTCTCAAAATAAATCTCAAGAAAGTAGTTCATGTTTGATTTTTTTTTTTATCAGACTTTCGATTTACAAAAAGTTGTATCAAGTAGTGTAGCCTACTCAGATGATATCACATGGAAAGTGAATCCTTATTGATGAATACATTTACCTCACTGATGAAAACAAGGCTGAGAACATACTTCTATTTATGCTGGCTTATGTTATCCAGAATTCATAAAATGGTAATTTGAATAAAAAGATTTAAATAGACAGATAATAAAAAGGTACTGACCAGAACTGCAGGACATGAGCAGTCTATATTAAAAAAATCCACTGCCATTGCAAACTGAACATGGTTCAACGCTAGTGCAACTAATACAAACCCATTAGAAAACAGTTTGTACAGTCCCTGTAATGTGATTCATATGCAGCATTATGAAGTATAGCAAACCCAGCGTATACATATGCATGTGTGTGTGTCTGCACCCACTTCCCTAAAGAACAAAATTCCAACTGCAGATGGGGGATCTTTGGTTTCAAACCGGCACTGCCGTCCCTCAAGGCGCGTGTGATCTGCCTCTTATCAAAATTAAGCCCATAAGTTCATCATGAGCTAAAGCTGGACAGCACGATGCTTTAAAAAAATAATAAAAAGAGAATATAAAATCTGATTAAAAAACAGAAGTCTGGCTGTGTGTTGAGGGCTCTAGTGTTGTGGTGACACGGAGGGACACGCCAGGCGGCGACGTCTCACTAAGCATCAAGCACCATGACGTGTACAAAGAGTCTGGCCGAGGGCAGAAGGTCTCCGTTCTTGTTGAGCAGAGGCACGTGTCTGTATCCTGCGTGGGAGCGACAAACGGTTTCAGTCAGTGATCAGCGGTTACAGTTACAGACGAAACGAGAGGATATGAAGAACTCTTTGTGCGGCGTGTGAATCGGGTCTCTATGCTGCTCCGCCAGAGAAGGGATTCTCCTCTCTCATAAAGTCAGACAAAAAAACACCAGTCTAAACCAAAACTGATTTTATACTGTGATCGTTGGGACAGTTATACCGGAAAAACTGCTAAGACTGCGTCCAAGGCCGACAGCTGAACTCACCCATTTGTAAGCTGTTGAATGGAAGTGTGTATTGACCGACAAACTCGTTGCCGGACGTGGAGTCGTAGTCTTCCACGACAAAGCGCACCAGTGCCAGGTCTGGCACGTACACGTCAAACTGGAAGCTGTCGTTCCATTCTGGGTTAAAACCTAGAACACAGAAAGACAGCTGTTAAAGGAGAAATCCACCCGCTCCTACAGTATGTGTCATGTTTGATATGTGCCATTCATCTGTGATGTTCAGTGCATTCCAAGAGTTATTTTGTGATCCCTCAACCTGCCTCGTCGACCTGTGTGTTCAGTTAGTGATTTCCTACGTTTCCCAGAATGCCTTCTGACACTAGGCAGAGAACGTGCCTTGACTTGTTGCATTCAGCTGCGGGTTTTATGCGTAGGCGGAGAGAGTGATAACGCTAACAGAGCAAGAGTTTTTCCAGCTGAGAAAAAGCAAGTCACATCCCTTACTCAAAACACAACTTGTCCTGTGGCTGCAATGCATTCTGGTCTATTGAGGCTACTGTCAGTGGACAAATTGGTCTCTCTGCCTCTTCTATGATGGATTTCTCCCTGCATGATTGTTGCCCTTTGGTGCAAAACGGTGTCTAGAAAGAAACCCTCGCTCTTTGATTCTTTTAGACTGACACCAGAACCTGACGTTTACCGCTGAGGTTTTAAACAGCTGAAAAATGTTCTCCTATTAAACTCCATCATAGCAGCACTGGAAATATCTCGCTGTGAGGTGATGTTATCTACATTTTGGCCTATTGTGCGCAGGAACAAGGAAAACACTAAACCACAAAATGGATGCAGGAATGCAAGGTACATCGGCAACAGCTGTGTGTTTACAGAATTAAAGTGTTTTAGGGTGTTTAAAGTCAGCATAAAAACTGTATACTATAAAGTCAAGATGAGGCACCATTGTTTTCAACAGGATCGGTCTCCTTCACAGCGACATCAGCTGGCACTCCGTACACCTCCACTTTGACCAGAGGGTCCACGATGGAGGATTTCTTCTTGTTAACTTTAGGCAGCTGCTGGGCCGATATAACCTGCAGACAGACGGATACATAAGATCAGCTCAAGAAGATGCTACAGGGTCTGAACTCTGCACGTTACCAAAGAGCAAGACTCTGACACCATGCTACATGCTTATGGACAACTGTAATGCACGTCTCCGAGGTGAAAGCCTGACCATGATATGGAGCGTCTTATGCTGCAGCCAGTTTCCTCGAGTCAGGGTGACGGGGTCGAACTCGCTGGCTCTGTCCCTTAGGTACGACGGCTTCAGGACGTAGCCGCTCTTCCCGTTAATCAGGAATCTGCCGTGGTTCACATCCATCTCTGGGCAGGAGGTCTGGAAGTTTAAGGCCACTGGGAAGGGATGAATGAGAAGGTGCGAGGACGGCGATGAATGAAATGAGCGACTCAAGTTTGCTATATTGAGAGGTTGTGTTGTACATGTGAGAGTTTGTAGTTCCCTCCTTGCGTCAGTCCTGGTTGATTACGTACCAATTTGGCAGCCAGAGTTCCACAGGGGCACCGGGTTGTAGTTGGAGGAGTCGGTCCTGGAGCCTGCTGGATAGATGCGGCTCAGCTTGTCCATGTTATGATGGATGTAGCTATTAGCTGGGGAGAACAGATGAAGAAGAGACTCATCTACCGTGCTGAAGCAACTTACTTATCCTCTGTCTCCAAGAGCACTACAAGCAGGAGATTGGCTCATTCGGCCACATATCAGAACAGAAGATACTGTGTAACATCATTCTGATTGGTAAGTGAGGTGCCATAATACTTGGAGCTGCCACATGAGGGCAACAGCTTAATTGTCTCTTATCAACGTCCCTTTAAAGCAGGGAGCAGCTGAGGTAATATGGAAAATTAGATTATGAGACTAGAGACTGACGCAACCCTTCATGCACAGACAAAGATGCTGGATTCCCAAAACAAACATAAAAAATATATAGTGCTATTTATTTGCTTAAGAAAAATGAAAAGTTGATATTCATCAAAATAATTATTTTCTTCAATTTTATTTTGCTTCCTAAGGAAAACATGACTTTCCACTTGTCTTAATATTGTTGCTGTGAAAAGGTAAGCCTCCAAATAAATTTTTTTCCTATACTTTAGATTTCTATATAATTGTTCCAATTGTTTTCTAGATGGAAGACCTTGAAAAATCCCTCTCTTGTTTACATCGCGGTTGCAAGTTTGGCCCTTTTTGAGAAGTTTGTAAGTAAGACACAGAGAAGTTTGTAAGAGATGAGACTAATCTAAGATGGATTTGGGGAATTGCACCTAAGAGCCTTCTTAAGAAGAACTGATCAAAGGTCATTTCTTAAGATCTATCTTAAGATCCTTCCTCACCCGATGCCACTGCCAGCCTCATGGCCTTGCCCTCCTTGAAGGAAGACATCTCGTAGAAGCTGAGGTTTTGCCGGGCGTCCTCAAAGCCATTGAAGTGGACGCTCTTGCAGTAGACGACCATGTCCGACAGCTCTTTCGCTAGTTTGAGCTTCTTTGTCTTCTACACGCAGAACGGAAGTTAAGTGTGAGTAGAAACAAAATGTCAGCTGATACAAAAAAATTATGAAATCAATTAATTTGCTTACACTCCCTGGACGTCATCCCACCTTAGTCTTCTCTTCCTCCTTCTGTTCCTCCTCCTCGTCTTCGTCGTTTGAGTCCTCCTCCTCCGTCACATCGGTCTCATCTCCGGCTGACGCCTCGGCAGCAAAGCTGGCTTCCAGTTTGTTCAACCTCTTCCCTTTGATCAGGAACTTCCCCTTCAGCTCCTGGCAGTTCATACACACACACACACACAGTTTATCACAACCATCTTCCATTCTCTTCATTCCGTTCTCTGGCTTAACAGGATCAGAGGAGGCAAAAAGATGTTTCTCCAAAAGGCGGTGGACAAAACGAAACCTTCTGAGCAGATACCGACCTCAGGAGATGGGAAGTTTGTGGGCATGCTGTCCCCCAGCGGTGTGGTGAGGAGGGCACTGCCCAGGATGGAGCTCATGTGGTGGGCCATGACTTCCTGCTGCTCTACGCTGCAGTGGTTCTCCAGGGAGAGGATCACCGGGTAGTCGGACGTCTGGGGACGGCCAGGCACAACACAGTCACACAGAGAAAACCGCCACCTTCGTTGTCCCTGGATACTATACTGGGCAGCAGGGTGGCGCAGTGAGCAGTTCAATCAGATCCGGGTCCTTCATGCTGTGGGGCCACCATGCTGCCTGTATCACATTAATACGATCTAAAAACGCACCTTAAAGGCATACTCCTTGATGGCTTTGATGGTGTCTTTGAAGAGGATCTTGGAGGTGAGCGTGTAGCCGTGGTAGATCTCCGGCTCCCCGTCTGATCCGTCCCAGCAGTCCAGCTCCACACAGCGGCAGCCCTTCAGCAGGGCCCTGGGAGGGTCAGAGGTGGGATGACTGACTGGCTGGTTGTACTGCATAATAAGGGACCTCAGGTTGTTGTCTTTAGCACCAGAACATTTGCGCCATGAGCGACGATTAACATGCAGGATTCAAGAGGTTATCTCCACGATCAACCAGGATGCTGGGAATTTTGTCTCGGCACGCTCAGGATTGACAGAAGACAGGACTTCGGATACACATGTAGCCCATTAAATAAACTTACCTTCTCCAACAAAATCAATTCATAGTAAAATCCAACAATTTTTTGCTATTTCGCGGGCATTTTATGAACCTTCAAGGCCATTTTTGCCCCGAGCCCCCGTTAATTTATGACCCTGACACAGAGCGACAGAGTTCAGCACTCCTACTGCCGCGGGACAGGTGCTGTGATGAAACCTGAGAGCCCTAAGCCTTCTTCCATAGGGACAGAGCGACAACCAGAGACCCAACATTGTGCAGTGCTTACGTTTTTTCAGCAGATTAAATTATTCAGCACCTCTGAACACATTGATCAAAGGTTCCTCAGACGTACCTGACGTAAGCCTCTGTGCTGCTGGGCCCTTTGAGCTGATCCTCCATGAGGTAGGTGTTGTGCGAGGAGGAGATGAAGTAGTGGTTGAGGGGCTGGCTCATGTCCTGGTGCAGCTCCTTGTGCACCGGCTTCAGGATCAAGCCCTCTGGCTGGTGCAGGTACTTCAGGAAGCCGTCTTTGGAAAGAAGCTTCTTCTCCTTGGCTGGAAATACAGACAGAAGGAGGCTGATGTGAAGGTGATGGCGACAGAAGACTGGAGGATTTTTGTGTTTCCCACTTCAGAAACAAGCCATATCAATTTAGCTTGTTCTGCCAAGTGTGCTGTCCATCTTTGCTTTAAAATGCAGTGCAGGACTGTTGCCGTTTTTAAAACAGCAAGCCAACTGCATTTATCAAGCATACTTTTTTCAATTAGCAGCACGTTGTCTTTATTCTGCCTTTTTTTTAAATGTGCGCCAACAAAATGAAACAATATGAAAGAAATTCTAATTTTAAAGAGTAACTAATAACTGATTACAAGAGCTGAACACTTTAAAGCTACTAGTTAACAAAAATAAGGACTCCAAGTACTCCAATGTGTTACACCGCACTGTCTATGAAGTATGTTCATGTTACGAGTTCACATGCTTGTATTCTCACACACAGCAACATATATTGTCACACAAACTAATAATTTGGGTTTGATTTCAAATCAAGTTCTCACCTTTTTCATCAGGCTCATACTTCTCAATGAGTTTGTGTGCATCTGCCAGTGTGGCTTTCTCTTTCTGTTCGCTGCTCAGGAACTCCACCAGGTTGTCGGCGCTCATGAGGCCGGTGGTTTTAGCGTACGCCCCGTAGATCACGTCGATCTCCTCTCGATGGGTCAACAGGTCGTAGAAATGTTCAATCTCCTCCCCGGCCAGTAAGCCAGATTTGGATTTGTCACATTGCTGCATGACGGGAAAAACACAGTCGAATAAGAACCGGCCCTTTTTCACATTGTCGTGGCAAGAGCTTCCGCGCTGACTGACCTGTTTCCACTGACTCCTGGATCTAAACTATACGGCTACAAGATCTTCACCTAAAGTTCCCTCTTCGATTATGAAGGTGAGCTTCAGCTTCAGCTTCTCCTCGTCTGCTGTCACCTCTTGGCAGTCATCACCTAATTTGCGTAACGTTATTACATCATGCATCTCGTGCTGGTAACCATTACAACTTTGTTGGATTTCTTTGTCAATAAGTTGCAAAAAGAAAGTTGCCATATCAAGTTGTGATACACCGGTTTCTCAACGTGGAAGCAGCTACCATGACGATGTGAAAAGGGCCTACTGATACGAGAGGTACCAAGAGCAGATGCAGTATGAAAGGTGGTCCCCAGTTTATATTAAACTTAAAGTAAATGCTGACTGTCGTAACAGATTTTATATGTTTACTCACGGTTTGTAAATTGTTGGTATCAAGAGCTCAGAGCTCCCTATGACATCTACTCGTGATTTTCATGACTAGGAAGCATTTGTTAACGCTAATCAACTATTAACGAAGCTCTGAGGGCATCACCTTGAAGAGTATCTCTGCGTAGTCGTCGTCCACCTCCATGTTGATGAGACGCAGGAAGTCCTGCAGCTCTTTCTGACTCAGCTTGTCGTCGCTGTTCTTGTCTGCTTTCCTCAAGCAGTTGAAGATCCAGCTGAGGGGTTGATGATGCAAGGAGGGGTTCAACTGAGAATAAGAAACATCTCATCCCACATACGCCCTAATGGCAGTTGAGGAGAGACACCCAATAAAATCATAGTATGTCAGAGGGGTTCCCAAACTTTTTCATGTCAGGTAGATATGATTTACACCACAGCTGCCCATCTGGTAAAGGTTTTGGGACAGTAGAACCCCTGATCAGCATTCTTATACATTCAGTCACCGGGCTGTGTAACAACCAGTATGTGGAATTATTACAAAACCGTCATGTGTACTATCTCCACTGTCACGACAAGGATACTGCTCTGTCTTCTGCTGGCGGCTGAGGTTGTTCATGTTGGAGATGATTTTCTGCAGGCTGGTGACCCACTGCTTGGCCTCCTCCTCGGAGCTGGCGATCAGGTCCAGGTTCTTCCGGCGGCCCTTGAAGACGATGGAGAAGCAGCGGCCCTCCACCTGCTCCTCTGTGTTTTTCCTCAGGCCCTCCGACTGGCGGCCCATTCGCACCGCGGAGATGTCGTCGAGGGCGACTGGGGGACAGGAGAATGAATGTGAAACACAGCATCACTTGTGGTGTTTCCTGTGATAAAAGGAGTTTCCTACTGTTGGATTGATGAGGTACGACAATTACTACTACCGCTACCAAAAAAAGAAGCAATGACAAAAGCACTAGATGCAAGCAGGTGAGATTTTTATGTAAATGGCCACCCGTCTCATCGGGCTAAATCACAAAGTGCAGCTGCAACAGAGAAGAGCGTCCCATCCCCACAAACTGAGACGCTGTAGATTCACCCAGAAGAAATTCTGGTGTTGGTATGGACACTGGCAGCAAATCTTCTCCCCCCACAGAAAGTGATTAACTGAACAGATTGAAACACAAACTGTGAGTGAGCTGCACGCTGCCCAGAGAGAGCTGGACTCACCAGCGTTAGATCTTTCCCTCTCTCATCCCCCTGCTTTCCTTTGATATAAAGCATCACAGACCGGCCAGCATGGTAAACATGAGCGTGCTGTGTGCAGTTCACTGACTGAGGATTTCTGGGTATTGAAGTTCAAATTTTTCAAACAGTTATCTCTCGCTGTCGTTTGGAGTCGCTACCGTGTAAAACTGCCGGTTGCAGCTTTAAAGCTTGCATGTTGTCACACAGTCATTCCTCTCTGGTAACAGTGAGAGCAATAAAGTCATCACTACACTAAAACGATCAGCCTCTCACTGGAGTCACACACACCTGGTATGAACGGTGTATCGATCTAATCCAAGATGAGGTCGTAACCAGGACCATTTTAAACCGCCTCACGCATAATATAAAACAATAAAAAGCAAATTAAGTATGGACAGCTCCTTGTTGAAAGGTTATACTTCTCGATGTTGACTCAGTCCATATCAAATCCAATTATCTGATTTCTCTACAGCCACACCTGCAACACACATCACTGCTGAGGCCGTCATGATAACACCGAGGCCTTTAAGGGAGAAATAACCTCCTGTTACACCATTATGATTGGATGTAGTTTGTTAATGCATACAAGTGTGGCATCCCTATTATTCCCATGCTGTAGCAGAGGAGATGGCACAGACAGAGATGCAAGACCTTCATCCACCACGGCATCAGAAAGAGACGGGCAAAGGGTTTTGGTGGAGGACGGTCTCACACACATGTAGGTGGGACGCTGGGACGGCACTCACAGGTCTGGTTGGACTTGAAGGTTTTTTTCGACTCGTGCCACATGGTCCTGCAGTCCTCCTGGAGCCTGTAGTAGCGGGTCTTCTTCCAGGACTGAGAGCGAACCTTGAGAAGGTCTCCCCCCTCCAGGAGGAACTGGAGGTCTGCATCTCCGTCCAGACCTGAGGAAGAGGGCAAAAACAGGTTAGAACGGTTTGAACTTTTAGGACGTACAAAACATGAGGGGCATATTGAGACAGAGCCCCTTCTGTACAAACCATATAGTTTTTAAAAATGATTAAACATCCGTCTCGTCTGCTTCCCCTCATATCCTCATTTGTGATTGGTACTGATTTAATAAGGTAAATTAATAAGGTTTAATATAGTTTACATGGACTCACCTCATCAGTGTAGAAGAGTAAGTGTCCCTAATAGTTTGTACATTCAGTGCACAACAGGTAACTACAGCCAGGCCCCTTCCAAGCAAAGTTTCATACTTTTCTACTTTAAGACAAGTGGACAGCCTCCACTCAGACAAGGAAACGTGTAGTCTGGCACTGGCTATGACCTTTGGCCATCAACACATCTGCTAATATATTCCATTCAAATGTCTGTCTCTGGAGAAATAGTGCGGCCTACCTATGAGCTTCGCGTTCATACGTGTCGCCTTCTTGGACCTCTCATAGCGGAGTAATTCCTCCGACCCGCTGCGCTTCGGCTGTCTCCGCAGACAGTGCATAACGTTAGTGCCCTCGGGTGCTAAAAACACGACCAGACTGTACTCTCAAGGCGTCTGGACCGACCTGTGTCTGGCAGGGCGTGGACCAGCCTAATCAAAGTCCACTAACTTCATGTCTGAGTGCTATACACTCCTTGTTGGCAGCCGGCTGGCAGCAAGAAGTCGGAAGACCACGGCGTTTTGCAACGCGCACCGCAGCAGCTCGCGAGCAGCGTGAGAGACGTTCAAGCTGGACAGCACGCTCTCACCGGGTTTAACGGTTTAATGGCACGGCCTGAAACAAACGCGATACGTTTTCTAAAACAGGTGATCCTATTTAATAATTTAAAGTGTGCTTATTTTATGTGGTTTGTTTTTAGTAGGGACAGTGCACATTAATAACGTAAATGTGCCAGAGTCAGCCAAAAGTCTCACTTTCAGCTGTAGTCCCTGACCAGATGTTACACAGGCTCCCTGTCGCCATCTTGCAAAGGTAAATAAATAATACATTTAATTGATATATTTGTGAGCTAGAAATTCACCTGCACCTGGTGTCCAGTGTCCTGAAACAGTAGAGAGAAGTTGCATTAAGGGCTCCACCTAGAGGCGACATCGTGCGGCCTGACTTGTACAGAGAAATCACTGTACAGTAAGTTACTTCCGTCAAAATAAAATAATTAATTTAGCAGCCAAACTGCGTCCATGAACAGTCCAAGTGCCGTGCTTCACTGAACCAACCAACCTGGCCTCACTGACTACTCATGTTAGAAAGCTTTCAGTACTGATAGGCAGGTGATAACACCTTGAGTTCATAGAAAATAATGTTTACCCCCAATTTGTATCATGAGTCTGCATGGAGGAACAGTATGATTGGAAACTAAAGGCAGTGTGTCATTAGGTGAGGGGCCATATCTGTACATATCTGACATTGTGGTGTTGTGTTGTTATGTTACTAAATCCCTGAGGCGGGAAACAGGAGAAACAGGAGAAGCGGAGAGAATGTAAGCCATAAAAACAAGTTTGTACCGTTTTCAACATTTCTGAGTAGGCTGGCTGTAGTTAAAAGCGGGTTTGTGAGGATAGGAGACTACCTGAGGCCGTGCAGGCTGTTTTGGTTTGGCAACTCAACTCCTGTGTCAGGCTGTTTGCAGAGGAACTAGTCTGGATGAAAAAGGGGCCACACCTTTTGGCAGAGCAAAATAAAATCCAAAACACCTACAGCTAATCTTATTCGGCCAGACTGTGTCGCACAAGAAAGTTAGTTCATTCACACTTGTAGCAAGGCTTTTAACGGAAACTGTTAAAAGTGAAAGATAAATCCTGAGTCGAAAGTCACTGAAATCAACTCAGATTACAAATTTAAGACGGTGTTGCAGTGTAATATTGAGAAAAGACTAAACAGTAGGCTATAGCCAACATCCAGCTAAACATTTAAATAAAACGCAACATCATTTGATCATTAAAAACAAATGTTAAATGTCCTACCGTGTTTCCCATTCGTTTCCATTATCACTAGATCTTTATTTTCGTTTTTACCGCAGCGTCAGTCAAGTTGTCCCTTGTTTCACTTTATCCACAACTTCATCCGAGGTCGATCCTTCTCTCCATGTGCGCAGTTCAGATTGAAAACCTGGGTTTTGGGGGTTGCTGAACTTCGACTTGAGCAGCGTGAAGCAGCGACAGAGCAACACACCCTGCCAGGACAGCGAGGCAGGTGGGTTTCTTTAGACAACCTGAATGGTGTCAGCACTCCTGCAGCTCCAACACCGGTTTGACAAGCCTGCCATGCAGGCTGTGAGTGCTGATGTCACAGCAGGGCAGGTTACACCTTACTACCAGCTTGTATCATCAGGCCTGTTCTACACAGCTGGTGGGGCTGGTTAACATATGTAGCCCTGATGTAAAACATACCACAAGTTGGCCAGCTTGTTATTTGCATCTGCAATCACTGTAAGGTTACATTGCAGCATTGCAGTGATGACTGGTGACCTACACTTGTGTGTTGCACTTTGAGTGGTTCGGGCTTTAGAGCACTTTAGGCATAGGGTCCTTATACCTTTTGAAGGTCAAAAATGCTCACGTTCAGCCATGAAGCGATCAGCGGCATGTGATCAGTCCATGCTGTTTTCTTCATGAAAGAGTGTAAAACAGTAAGAGCCTGAGGGGCAATTCCTCACAGAGAGGAAACCACAGATGTGAATTAACAGGGAGGGGAAGCAGGTGCCTGCACAGCTGAGAAAGGAAAGCAGCACACATGCCTTGAGATACTACACTCAGTTTTCTTTAAGTGACAATATTTGAATAGTTTGGACATTTTCTATCCCCTAATTTTTACACTTCTGCCAAACCCTATGACGAGTCTAAATTCATGTTGGCAGTTATTCCACATTTGTACGAGAATTAAAATGTGGAATAATCATCAAACAATGCCCCTTGAGGCTAAATAGCAGAGTTGGCCTGCTGCCCTTCCACATCGTACACAGGCAATTTGAGGATAGGTTATTACTGAATGGGGGGAGATGAAGTCTCTGCTTTCCTTTTCATGTGCAGCTTAGCCTTGGCTGGACAATAGTATCGCAGTCACTGGCCCATTGCTGCACTTGTGGCTCTCAGCACTTCCCTTTCAGGCCTGGCTTACCCCCCAGCGCAATGTCAGCATTAGGGTGAGTGAGCTTTAACGCAGCATCGGGGGGGGGCGCTTCCGGGAGGGAAGGGCCACGCACCTCCAAATGCATGACGTTCAGGGGGAAGAGGCAGGAAAACAAAGTGCAGTATTGGCTTTACCTTTGTGGCTGTGCTCATATGGATGTATGCTTGAGAGCTGCACGAGGCACAGGTTGAAATGTTCAGTCACATTCACTTCTTGAGCCCATTTTGCAGCTTTAAGAGGCTGTTAGTGTAGAGGCAGGCTTGTATGAAGCAGTTTGGGGTTGCCTTGCTCAAGGGCATCTTCACAGTGTCTGATGAGGGAGGGAAGAGCGTTACGTACTCACTTTGCCTGGCCAGGTTTTCCCAGCTGGTCTGAGGAGTTATGGCAGTGACCTTCTCACTCCGTCTGCCCACATACCTTTTTAGCCTCCTTGTTAACTCAAATCTGTCAAAACATCTGCCTTATGTTTACCTCACAGCAACGTTTCCAGTGTTAACAAGTGTTGATTTTTCAGTCATAATTATCTGACAAGTGTTGATTGGAGGGTTGTTTCCTCACTCACAGAGCTGATATGGCTCTGGGGCGGCTGTTCAAAACTATCTCGGAGTGTTAAATTCACTCTGATGGGTGTTGACTTACACTGGCACAGTGTTGCAATTTATACTCTCTGAGTTACTGAGTTACAGACACTGCTGTGTATCGGGGAAATATGAGTGGAAATGACTGTTGAATATGAACAACAGACCTATGTAAATGTGGCCTATGAGAAAAATAATGTGAAAGCGATAGGGCCAGTTGCATGGCCAACATGTATTTGTATAAACACATAAGTGGGTTTGGGGAAAGTCCTTCAGAGGCAGGTTGGCCTGTGACAGAGGGTTTACTTGGCCGTCTGAAGTGCAGGCTGTGACTGTAGAACTGAAGTCAGTTTCTTTGTTGCCTGTGCTTTTAAGAACAAGCTATGACAAGCCCTGCTGTTTCCCCTCATGCCACTGATACCATCCATAGTTTTACTGGTTTCAACATAACCTCCTAAATGTCTCAGCGCACTGTTTTACTGACAAGCTACCCCAAGCATGAGGTACGCCAGGCCAAACTATGCCCTATTATCTGTAGTTCTGAAAAGCATAGCTCAAAATAGGATTTGTTTTATAGTTTTATAGAAATAAATACAAAAATACCAAGAATTAAAAAACAACACTGACACGGTGATAATATGTGCAAACAAATGTATCATATATGTGTTTCTCTGCAGCCAATAAAATTCAGTGACTATAATATTCTGTTGAATTTTTGGTGTCTGCTATTCACAAGTCACAAGAGGACTACTGATTTTGACTTCACTTGGCAGCTCACCCTCCACTCTGAAAGGTGACCTGTTCTGCTGTTTAATACTTTATATATGAACCATGTGAACCCTGATCAAAGAGCCTTAGCATACACATAAGCTATTATAATAGGCCTATGGTGTTTTCGGGCCTAATCTATGTAGGCCAAGTAGACTGACTACCTATAATGTGCTATGTGCTTCCACTGATATTTCCTCACTGGGACTTCTTTGTCACAGACAAAAAAAATGCTTTGTGCAAGATTGAAAGGAAAGAGTCATTTGCGCCCTCTACTGATTAAACCATATAGCACAGCACAGTTTCGGTTTGTAATAATAAAACTACCAGTTATTCACTGTTGTGCAGACTAAATGACCAGTGTTACTACTGAGCGGGGCTGTGGTTTCACGAATAGACCTGGCGTCTGCAGTCCACAGGCAACCCTGCTACTATTGTATCTGTTTCTGTGGCGTGGGGATGGATGTTGCACATATTGCCACACTCAACATGGCGACTTTTTTGTTCCGCTTCCTGCGTTACGTAATGCGTCAGGCGCCCGTAAAGTTGTGTTGACAGTAGCAGCAGGAATTGTCAGCGGAGCAGCAGCAAGCATCCTCGGAGCCGAATGGAGTGATCACAACCTTATTATTCAAGAAAACTTAACTCTTTGAATTTAACAACACTGTTCACAGTGTCCAAACAGCGAAACAATGGCAGACGACCAGTGCTCTCAACCCTGGTCAATCAACAAGGATGACTATGTTCTCAATGAGGTGATAGGTGAGTAGCTAAGCTAATGTTAGCATTCTAGGTAACGTTAGCTAGCTAGCCCTCCCCTGTCCTTGTAACGTTAGCAGTCTCGACAGCAGGCTAGCCGCTAGCCAACTAGCATTAGTCTGTAATGTTAGCTATCGGCAGGCCAGCTGTACTCTGTAACTGGCAATGCAGAATTATCACTCTGCAATGTTTTCTTTGCTAGCCCAGAAGTTACCAACTGTTTCAGCAAGCTAGCGAGCCAAAGCCAGACAGTTTCTTAGCTAATTAGCATTCAGCTAAATAGCTAGCTAACGCAAGTTAGCTTCCAGGGCATGAAGACTGAAGGGTGAACTGTTGAAGTGGGTGGTGCTCTTTTGCTGGAGGTAAGATATAGCTTAGTGAGTCATGCATATTTTAGATCAGTCCAGATAACGTGACTGATGATCATGGAAAAGAGCAGGTTGATGCTACATACAACTGCAAATTGAATTGATGTATGTTGCAGTTTAAATTTAGATCATATGCTTAAATCCCAATATTGTACATAACATGGCAAATGATCTCAGTTCTTGATCTTACAAAGCAGTTTTTACTCACTCATGCTTTTTTGATAAACCATCTGTTCACATGCTACACAAAGTGGATTCAATCAAGCTGCCATTATCTGACAGATTTCTCCCATCAGTCAAAGGCTCCACATGATCTTTCAGTGGGGTGGTTTCACACCAACGCTCATTCTACTCTTGCTGATCCTTAGGAAGTGGAGCCACAGCAGTGGTCCAGGCAGCCTACTGTGAGCCCAGAAAGGAGAAGGTGGCCATCAAGCGCATTAACCTGGAAAAGTGTCAAACTAGCATGGATGAGCTCTTGGTAAGTGTCAGTAGCTAGCTGTGGGGTCGTGCCTGTGGTTCAAATGGTGTGTGTTGCAGATAGGAGAGGGAGGAAGGGGGGTCAGGTCAGTCTTGAACCGACCAACAGCTGGATACCCCCACCACCAGGTACCCAGTGCTTATATAACTTGCCGAGGCCCTGGATTCACCCATGCCTGTCAGCTTAATCAAGGATGTCTTGGCTCTGTCGTCCAGTGGTGACATAACCCAGGTCACTCCTCAGTTTCCAGTCTGAGACACTGCTCACTCCTGAATTAGGTTAGGGTGATCTTAACAGGACATCAAGGGAAGAATTGTGCTAACTTAAGATACAGAGGTAATAACTACAACTAGGTTGTAACTGTGGGGCCGGGGTGATAGCAGGGATTGCATTGTTCAGTTCAAGTTGTACTTATAGTAAAGTTTTACTGAGCTGAATGTAGTTCATATTAAAATATCTCAGGATTATATTCTAGTTGGGCTCTGACTGAGTTTCACACATTGTCACTTGCATCTCAAAGTGTGATATAGAGCTTCAATGAGTCTGTTGCTCAGTTTCCCTCCCATCTACTCTTCTATACTCTTTCTATAACTTTTTACCCTGCACTGTTCCTCTCAATGCAGAAAGAGATCCAAGCTATGAGCCAGTGCCACCACCCAAACATTGTCTCTTACTACACCTCCTTTGTGGTGAAAGATGAACTCTGGCTGGTGATGAAGCTACTCAGTGGTGGTAAGTGCTGTACTGCTGAAGAAACTTTGCCTTTGACTTGACTTTTTGACTTGGCTAACTCTTATCTTGAACTTGACTTTGACTTGACTTTCTTGGGCCTATCTCCCATCTCACATATGTCTAATGAGCTAAGGTTTAACTTGGACTGAATGTTGGTATTTATCAGATTAACCCACCAGAAAGCTGGTCAACATATTCCTGGTTAAACGGTGTTAACGGTGATGAATGTTGAGACTCTCCTAGCGGCTGCAACTTGGTTTCTCACCTGCCCTTTCCTGGCATGTAATGCTGCCAACTATAGTGGGTGTGTCTCCACACCCACGTCCTCCCTTTGGGGGCATTATCACAGACTTCCTGTGATTTGTGTGTGTGTCAGTGCTTACACATGCACACTCAGTGTGGTCAATGTGGTCAGTGACTATTCCATGAAACTTCCACTCTAAAACACTTCAAATTAAAAAGCAAGGGCTTCCTTCTAAACTCACCATTTTGCACCCATGTTCAACATTCATACAGGGAAAAATCCAGCATAGAAGAGGCAGAGATACCACTGATACCACTGTCAGTATCCTCAAAAGACCAGAATGCAATGCAGCGACAAGACGTATTGCATTACGAGTCAGTTTTTCTCAACCGGAGAAACTCTCACTGTGCTCTCACTATTGCTGTTGCTCTCTTCATCTATACATAGCAACAAGTTTACATCCGTTTGCTGGAGATGGTTGAAAGGCATTCTGGGAAATGTAGGAAATCACTAACTGAAGTAGACGGGGCAAGTCACAAAGTAGCTCTTGGAATTCATTGAACATCACAGATGGATGAGCTGTAACAGTGTAAACAGTGTCCAAGGGGGGATTTTTCCTTTTTAATCTTAAACACCGTGAGTGTGGTAACCCCTGGTGTTTAATCTTAAACACCAGGGGTTACCACACTCGTATCCCATAGTTTTCTATAACTGCTTCACTATGTGGAGACTCCACTCATCCACTCTCACCCTCTCTCTCAGGCTCAGTGCTGGACATCATCAAGCATATCATCTCCCGCGGGGAGCACAAGTCCGGGGTGCTGGATGAGGCCAGCATAGCCAGCATTCTGAAGGAAGTCTTAGAGGGGCTGGAGTACCTGCACAAAAACGGGCAGATTCATCGGTGAGGCCGGGGATTGTCTCGCTGGGGATGCCTAACTAGGCTAGAGGGCGGCTGTGGCTCAGGCGGTAGAGCGGGTCATCCACTAATCGCTTTGGATAAAAGATGTCGGGATGTCGCAGTGTCCTTGGGCAAGATACTGAACCCCAAATTGCTCCCGATGGTTGCGCCAGCACCCTGCGTGGTAGCTTGCCGCCATCGGTGTGTGAATGGGTGAATGTAGGCATGTTGTAAAGCGCTTTGGATAAAAGCGCTATGTAAATGCAGTCCATTTACCATTTACCAGAGGGCCATGCCTTCTTACCACTGTACCTCAGGCTAGTGCAGTTTGAATCACGGTAGCTCCTATGACCCATCGCCTATAGTGTCTCACTTCTCAACTCACCCTGGCACTCTTTCAGAGTCTTCCATATCCACATATGAATGTTACAGTTTGAGCTAGCCCTCTGGTTCTCCCGTCAACCTAGGCCCTTCAATATTTAATACACTGGAAATGCATTATTGAGGAGGTTTGTTTTACATAACAGTTCCTCCCAGGAACACTGTGAACCACCACTGAGACATGGGATGGAGAATAAAGGCCTCTCTATATCCTCTGTGCCCTGTTGTATGACAAGTGTAATTGTTTCAAATTAACAGACTCCTCATTTATAGCCTCGTCTGTTTTAGCCATACTGTTGTGGCTTAATGTGACGTTGCGAAAGACGAATGGAGTGTTTTTGTGATGGATGTGCTATCATGATATATTTCACTCGGATAAGCCCAACTGAATAACCGTTTGATTTGCTGATACACTTGAGAGTGAACCAAACCCATCTGGTGTCTGGTGAAGTACACAGCTTTAGCACAAACGGGGGCAGTGCTTCAGTAAACTAGGAGAGTGGCTGCTGATTGAGATCAGATGTTCTGGCTAACTTGGTTACATCTAATCAGGCACGGGAGAGGGTGGAGGTTGGGGGTAGGTGGGGTATCGGAGCATTTTGAGAACAGGTCATATGTGCACTTGGTGCTTTGCCGGGGAGATAATCCGCTCCCTTCCGTCAGCCGTAGTTTGCCAATGTATGCAAACAGAGAAGGGGTGGATTAAGATCTGGCAGACGATCAGAAGTGCCGCTTTAACATGTTGGTGTGGAGCAGTAAAGGATGTGTGTTAGTTTGGTTCGTAGAGACTAGCCACTCCTCTGTTAGTTCAGTCACTGACTTGTTGATTATACATATTACTTGTAGATGATAGTTTAGATTATGAGTCACTCAACTATCTCTTCACACACAGGGATCTGAAGGCTGGAAATATTCTTCTTGGGGATGATGGTTCAGTGCAAATTGCAGGTATAGTTTTCCAGTTTCTCTCCATCTGCCGTCTTCTTACACTGTGAAATGAGAGGAAGCTTTAATATGTTTTCAGTGGCTTGCTACATAATAACCCACTTTAGTTACTCTTTAGGCAGTCTCTGTCTAGGTCTCAGTGAATTTTCATTCCTTCAAATTATTTACCTAAACAAACTATATTGCACTTCCGGTATCACAAGTCCGGTGGTGGGAGAACAATGTTTTTTTTTATTTGTTCCTCTGATTTCTCTGAATCCTGTTAGCTAATCTAATCTGTTTTTCTCTGAACTGCTCTCTCTTCCTTTCTTTCTGTTCCTCCTTCCTCTCTCTGTCTCTCTTCCTTTTTCTGCCCCCTTCTCTCTCTTTCTCTGTGTTTCTGTATCTCTCTATCACTCACCCTCTCACTCACTCCTCTCACTTTCACTCTCTCTCTCACACACGCACTCACTGTGCCGGTTGTGCGCCTAGACTTCGGTGTGAGTGCCTTTCTAGCAGCTGGAGGAGACATGACCAGGAACAAGGTCCGGAAGACGTTTGTGGGGACGCCATGCTGGATGGCCCCGGAGGTCATGGAGCAGGTGGGTGACCTGTGCTGTAGACCGTTTCCTCCTGTCCTTCTGTTCCCACTCTGTAATGTAATTAGCTGATAATGGGATGACCAACACTTTGTTCTATTTTTAATCCGCAGGTCCGGGGCTACGATTTCAAAGCCGACATCTGGGGTTTCGGGATAACAGCCATTGAACTGGCCACTGGCGCTGCACCATATCACAAATACCCACCGATGAAGGTACATTTCTTTGCTCTTACTTTGTTGCCCAACCGTAAGGCATCGGTGTAATAAAACAAATAGTAGATACTGTTCAATAAAGAACAGGCATGATGTACAGAAAATTCTTTTTCTCAAGTGCTGTTAACCATAATGAAGCTCAATAGTGTCCGGGTCTGCAGTAGTAGAGTTAAGTATGTGACGCCTGACTGGCTGACCTGAATTTGGCTCTTGATACGGCTCTAAATTGTCAGTCGTCTTTGAGTGATTGCTTAGACAAGGCTGCGTCAGCTTTGACCTGAGTGATGCTGATGTTTGCGTGGCTGCAGGTGCTGATGCTGACGTTGCAGAACGACCCTCCCTGTCTGGAGACGGGCATCACGGACAAGGAGATGGTGAAGAAGTATGGCAAGTCCTTCAGGAAGATGCTCTCCCTGTGTTTACAGAAAGATCCGGAGAAAAGGTCAGCGAGTGCCCAAACCCACTCCTAAAGGCGGCATGATATAAGTTACTCCATGCTTTTATGCCAAGTTCAGGATGTGCTTGTTTTGCCCTTGTTTTCCATTGGATCCCCCGGCGGTCTGGGATGTGATGTCTGCTGGTGTATTTAGTAAAGAGCCTCGTCTCTTTCTCCCTTTCAGGCCAACTGCCGCTGAATTGTTGAAGCACAAATTCTTCACAAAAGCCAAGGTGAGCCATATGTCACTAATATAAAAATAAAATAAAAAAACTTAGCTTTTCTTGTGCTTCAAAGAGCGTCTTTAAAGACACTTAAAAAATGTTTGTCTTGCTGTTACAGAACAATGAGTACTTGCAGGAGAGGCTCCTACAGAAGGGCCCAACAATAACGGAACGATCGAAAAAGGTTTGACACCCATAATGCACTGTGAATGCACTGTAGTCAAACATTTCATTTTTATCTATAATATTGTGGCGACCTGTCCAGGGTGTTTGCTTGCCTTCTGCCCAGTGCATGCTGGGATAGGCTCCAGCCCCCCACAACCCCGAAAAGGATAAGCAGAGAGAAAATGAATGAATGTTTATTAGGTCTTCATGTTTTTTTATGCATTGCGTAGGTTCGTCGTGTGCCAGGCTCGAGCGGTCGACTCCACAAGACGGAGGACGGCGAGTGGGAGTGGAGTGACGACGAGCTGGACGAGGAGAGCGAGGAGGGCAAGGCTGCTGTGGCAGCAC
>OMOV01099280.1:0-16199 GCA_900312565.1 Beryx splendens | reverse complement strand
ACCCACACCCAGAGAAAAAAGCGCGTTGTCGCCGTCCCCTGTTTCCTCAAACGCTGTGAAGACGCAAACTGTTTACACACACACACACACACACACACACACACTACTATCCCAGCTTCCGCCCATGGCCAGTTGGAGTCATGTTTTCCTACCTGTTTCCCCTTCACGCTAGGAAAGGCCCTGTATTTATCTTTGATGTAGCCTCTCTAGGTGTTAGATTTTGAATGTGACATAGGGAACACCAGCTGAGCTCTTCATATAAGTTTGTATGTGCAGTAGAAGTGAGTGCAGAAGTAGTAGTGATGTGTGCATATGACTAAATATAGGAAATTGCTAATGTTTGTGTGTATACCTCATTGGCATACTTAATGTTTTCATGTACACATGCATCCACACTATGCAAAAATGTTTGCTTGCATGTATAACTGTCCTGTAAACCAAAACCATTCCAAGCCATTGGCTCTGCCTAGGAATCAGTCTCAGCTGGTTCTGATGCGATATTATCCTACTCATTGTGGCCGCAGTGACTGCAGGAAATTGGAAGATTTTCCTACAGACAGGAGTCATGGAGCCATGTGACCCTGGGTCCTGTCCACACCAATGAGATAACTTCCTCTTCCGGACAGAGACACTAGCCATTACCATTAATATGGCCATACCATAGAAAAGAATGGTCTTCCTTCTAATAAAGGTGACTCTAAATTGGAAGATTCCTATCACAGCAAAATGTGGCTTACCACTTTTAGCCTGAAGCATAAAGCATTCCATTAATGATATGTGTAGCATATCACCGTGGTGTACAGGTGGGAGCACTGTATATTTCTGCTATTTAAAAAAAAATCACATTGAGTTCCCTATCGAACCAATGAACCCATAGATGCTACTTTATGTGCCCTACAGGCACAGGGAAAGCTTCCCACTTCACTCACATTATATGCATAAACGCCCATTCATCTCTAAATCTGTCCACTTAGCCTCCTTCTATCTTATGCTGCATCGGAAAGGAGGAAGGAGATTGGACAGATTTAGGATCCATCCATCCAACTAAAGCTTCTTAGTGGAGAGGTTATGAGGAGGCTTTTATGTGCTACACTCAGTACTCATAAGCTGTCCCAGATCTTTGGAAGGTCTTAGTAGGGGCAGATGTACTCCTGCTCAGCTTTGTCCTGTCCAACGGAACACATAGACCTAGGAGATCGGCAGGACTGCCAATCTTAACTCCCTATGCTCTCTCTTTCCCTCTCTCTTTCATTCCTCCTGCTGGTTCTCCTTTACTACTGCTGTGACCCTACCTCTACCTCCTGCCTCTCATATGCCATGGGAGGAAGCCAAGTTTGGAGGGGAGAGAGGAAAAGCTTATCCTTTCTTTAAGTCCACCAAAACTCTCTCTGCAAAAGCCCTCAGGGCTATATAATAAACATTTCATTTCCCCTGGCAAGCAATGGGAAGGCTTATATGATGTAAAAGAGCAGAAATAGGGACTGAAAAATGCTTGTCATTCTGTGTATCTGGGGCTGGGTTCATTCCTGCATTTGAAGGGCTGGATCATTCGATGAAGAGGCTTTTCATTCTGAGAGACATTTAGTTATCTTATTGCAGAAGGATAGAACAGCCTTATCTTAAATAAAGCTAATAAATGAGGGTCATGCTTTATTCACAGGAGATTGGGGGACTTGGTTCCAAGTGGTGAACGTGGCAGTTAATGATGAAAGAAAAAAGAATTGCTGTAAGGAATATTTTACTTTAGGTCAGGTCATGAGTAATGATGAACAATTAATCAAATACTGGGGATTCATATTTTCCTTCAATATTAATCCCCATTATACAGCGGAGGTGATGGTCTGTGTCATGTGTGTGTATAGTAAGGGTGCCTGTAGTGGCAACTAGGTTGGAGGTGGATTGGAGATGGCAAAGTTGACAACTGACTATCTAAAAAGATAACGTTAATGGTAATTATGTATCTGTCAGGACTGTCAGACTCTATATATACTGATCCTGGTCTTGGGGAGCAAATAATTGTTTTTAAGATATTTCTAATAAAGGATATTTTTGTATTCCTGCTTGTCCTGGTCTTCTGTGTTGGAGTTGGTGTAGAGAGAAATTTAGTCCTGTGTTGGGTGGAGTTGAGAGGTCTTAAACACCTCTTTCTGGTGTTGTCAGCAGAATTTTCTCTTAGTGCACTCCTGACATGAACAACCAGGCAGACAGAGGGCCAGGGGACTCTAGTGCATCAGCATCTGGGACACCTAGTTTATCTGCTTCAAGTTCTGTTCCCCAATATACTCCATTAGCAATGCCTGGGTTTATGTGCACATCATGGGTCCCAAAATTCACTGCTATAGTAGTGGGATAGTTTTGGGGAGGGGAAGGCACAGATAGAGGCTATATTAAGGCACAAGGACTAGTGGGCCTACAGCATATTGACCTCATCATGGGGGCAATAGATGGTGGTGCAAAAAAGGAAGCCATGTTTAGTCAAGAACAGAGACACTCACCTGCTCCTTTGTGGGCTACATTACAAAACTGGTTTGGCAGCCTCACTCCTACACCAAACCTCTGTTCCCATTTCTTTGACTGTAAGAAGATTATCTTCTGCTTAAACAGGAGCTGTTCAGCTGGTGGCTTAAGTCAGAACTCGATGGATCTGCCAAGGACGAATCAATGCTCTGCCACCAGTTCATCTGAAAGAGTGCCCCTTGAAGCAGGATCAGATCAGTTGGCATACTGATCTGGAAGACCCTCTGGTGTCGATTGTATGGGTGACAGCAGAGAGGTCTGTATCACTAGCTGCAAAGAGAGACTTGTATTTTAGGAGGAGCTCAATCAGTGACCTGCTGATCTCCACTGAGAGCCTCGCTTGATGCAGTGTATAGAGTTTGCAGGTGTTCCTGATCTGTCACATTTCTTTCCAATGGTTGGAAGAGTATTCCAACCATTGGCTCAGCTATATTGCTGCTTTCCTCCTCTGACATACTTTTCCACTGGTCACTCTCTTGCTTTGGTGCTTTGGCACCTGAGAGGAACTTGGAGGTTCATGTAAATAGCAACACTTCCCAATGAGACAGCCTCTGTTATGTTCAGTGGCTCCAGAACTGCTGGAAGGCCAGGCCTTGGCTTATCGACTTTACCCCAGACAAGGCATCCACTTTCAATTGGTAGGGTAATGTTGTCTTTCAGGAGCACACATGTCCAGTTGAATTTCCGGCTCCCATTTTCCAGTGTCACCTCCAATCCACCCATGGCAGAAATTCTGCTTCCAACTCCAGCATTCTGGAGAGAGGTCGCGCGAGAGGTTTCCATCCTTCTGTTGGGAGCATATTATAAACCTCTAAATAAATCTGCCCCCAGGATTTGTGCAATGCTGTTTATTTATGTAACAAGCTTGCGCAATCAGTTAGATGTATTTGAGGCAGAAGCGAAAAACATGCCCCCAACAGTATCACATGTTTACAAAGAAGTTAGACAGACAGAGCAGAAACAGCCTGATGAATCCACATCCACATCATCTGAGTGTCACTTGCTACACAGGCTACACAAAACTCTCCAGTCACGTGTTTATGGTTGTGATGGACAGGTCATTGACAGAAATCGATCACAGGTTCCTGTTTTCCTCAGCTGTTTTCCTTAACAATCTCTCTCATGTCAATTATAGGAAATTAATATCTATGCCATCAGGCATTGAACATACTGAACACATTGAGTTCCTGTCACTCCTGTCTCACTGAGAGATGGGGAGGTGTGCCTGACAAGGTGGGTTCAGTGAAACTCACGAGATGTGTGAAATTAGTACAAGTAAGTTGAGTATCTCATATTTACCAACAAAGAAAAGATCCAAGCCATTCACCCAAACGATATTTAAAATGTCTTTATTTTACCGGCATGTACAAATGAACTATTAAAAACTCTGAACTGCACAGCAAACAAGTCCTTATACAGTATATATATAGTAGCCTCCCAATGGTCTTCCAAGTACCTCGTATGGCATCAGGTGTGATATTAGCAGTAACCAGTAACCAGTAGGAGTACCGCTGAGTGAGGACTTACAAATAATAATGCCGAAAAAACATTGAAGTACAAAGGGACAACACAATGTAAAACTGTATACCACACACTCAACAAAGAAGTTGCAAAGTATGCATTACATAAAGTAACGCCTCCAATGGCAGTATATACCAGGGCAGATCGCAAGATGGAAGGTTTTTGGAAGAAAAATGGTGACTTCTGTCTTGTCATGAATTTCAGTAGGCTCAACACTTGGACAGATTCCCATCCATTGACCAAGCTGAAACCCTTGCTGTAACCCTTGCTGCGGCATCTTTTTTCCTTTTTGCTTTTGTCCTATACCTGCAGGACAGGAAATACACTGCACGGGACATTCCCTTTTCTGCTGCATGACTACAACTGCATGCCTCAGGGCCTGTTATATCCAACTAAGTACATGATTATGTCCTTCTTTGGAGATGAAAACTTTCCGCGTCTCTTGTGCTATCTGGATGCCTTGATGTTTTTTGCACCCAATCAGCACTTTCCTTTCAATCAACTACAGATGGTGTTCTTGTCTCACTGTCAACAAACTGAAGCTCTCACCAACAAAGTGCCAATTCCTATATCTCCTTTGTTCCTGAATATAGGAGTGACTCCAGGTCACTATGTTCCTCTCGATGTTTTTTTTGGCAACATCATATGTGAGAAAACTGTCCAGACAAACCCAATGAAAGTGAGGGACATAGGAAACATAGGAAGCTGACCTCATAGAATCTGATGAGGAAACATAACGATTAGATCCTTGCTGGGAAAGGCTCTCTATGACCAGTACTTTATAAACGGCTGCTCTGCCAAAGCTAAACCTATTCAGGCTGACAGCTGTGCCCAATACTCAACACTGAGCTAGGAGGGGCTGAAAGCCTAAAAAGAAAAACATGGATGTGAAGCTCTCACCCTTTGACTAGACCAAGGCATGCAGAGAGATGTTTGAGACATTCAAGCGTGAACTGACAAGTGTCACACTGGCTAATCCAGACTTCAAGACACCCTACATTCTGGCTATTGATGCTTCATTTAATTGACTTGGGGCAGGTCTTTCTCAGATACCACCAGGTGAGAAGGTTGAAAGGCCGGCGGCCTTCCCCAGCACAGCCCAATCTCAGTGAAACATTTTAGCTTCAATATCATATTGGCCTCTTGCTCTTAGGAGGTTCTTCTGTGATCAATTTAGCCATTTGTTCATCAGCCATGCATCACCACTGCCTTCTTACAGTTTTACACATGGCAAGGCAAGGCAAGTTTATTTGTATAGCACATTTCATACACAGAGGCAATTCAAAGTGCTTTACATAAAATAGATTAAAAAAAGAGCATAGAGAAATAAAAAGATTAAGAAAAAAAGTATAATAAAAAAACAGTCAAAATGCATTGCATTAAAAGAATTTAATCAAGTATGCGATCATGAAGGATTCTTAGAAGGAGATCTTCCTGCTTATATCCACCCTTTCCTCAATCCTGTCTGCTCTTGATCAGATATTTATATCAGATCTCACTGCCACTTGCAGATCCAGTCTAGGATTTTCTGGTCAAAGCCTCTTCCATCCGTTGATGGACAGATATCAGACAAGGTTAAATCTATCTTCCTGCCTGACTGCATGACTGCTTAAGCAAGTTCATGGCATGATACAGTGCAAGATACATTCAGATACACTACCAAATGTTAAGCTGTGGTGACTGCAGACTCACCTGCATATAGTGACCATGAGCCAGTGGAAGAGAATGCTGACCAGGTCGCTTCAGTATCACCACAGGATGCCCTTACCTCTGAGTATATTTCTGCTGTCCTGGATGCTCATTGCACAGGTGGTGTTTACTTTGAGTAATGGGAGCTGGAGCAGATACTCCTCAGCTTCAGCAGGGAGACCAGACCGCTGCTCCCCTCCAGAGTAAAGAGCCTTCGAGAGAATGACAGTGGAGTCAGGAGAGTGTTATGTCCAGAGACACCAGAGACCTATCATATGTGAGCGTATATCTGAGGCATCTGGTGTGATCGATCTACATAGTCACTGCAACTAGCTCACCACCTGCAGTGGCATGCTGCACAAGAAGAGAGACCATCGCATGAAGCGTTCCTGATTCGCTGTACCAGATTCCTTAAACCTGCAATAAGCGATATCAGACCTTATAACCAATCCTGAAACTAATGTGTGCTGTGTGGAGATTTCATTTAGATATAATGATATAAACCAATATTCACACATGCAGGCCCGCTGTGTTGCTGTTTTCACCTATTTTCTAAAGCATGTTGTCAAATTCCGCTCCAGAACGAAGCTCCTCCTGGTCCATTCAGTAGCTTTTCATTTTTTTAAACTAGCTTGGCTCCTCCCTTGAGTTTTTTTATACTTCATATTTTATTACTACCAGCTCATTATAAGCAATGCAATGTTCAATTTTTAAAATGTTACTGAATTGTTGGCTGGTTCAAGCCAGAAGGGTCAGCTATGCTGTTAGCCTCATGTTGTTGAGATCAGTGGTACAGTTGGAAATAACTGGTTTTTTTAATTGTTTTTTTTTTACTTACAGTTGAGGTTCCCACTTGATAACCCCAGTGAAATATTCATTCTTGCCCACCCCCCTTTTCCTCTAACATCCAAACAAATCGCATATACACTCACTCCAAGAAGCACAAAGGTTTGTTACATAATTTCCTGTGTAGTGGAAAAGAAAGCAGTGATGTCTCCTTTTTTTTTTAAGAGTATTTTTTGGCATTTTTGCCTTTATTAGGCAGTCCAAAGTACAGAGGACAAAGATTTTGGGTTGCACCTCCCTCACTCAACAGTGATTTGTCAAAACAATCTGAGTTTCAAATGAAGCCAACTTCTCCTATAAAGCAATCAAAAGTAAACCCAAAATAAAGTCGGCTGTGTTATCTGTGGCTCCTGGAGTGGCAGAGTCTTATTGGAAGTTGTTTACTCCAGCAGCGAAGCCCTTGGCAGGCGATGAGGAACATGGCTGGTTGGTGGTGTGACATTCTGGATGCCACCATCTCTCCCTCATGACCCCAACAGAAGCCTTGTGGTGGTAGAGGCTGAGAGACCGTGGAGACCTCAAATTTACCATCTCTAGGCAAGCCATAATAATTTCTATGGCTATGAAACTGTTTCTTTCACTTTCTGGAGTGGAGTGACTTTTAAAAACATGCCAGCAGTCTGTCTTTCTGATCATCTCTCTGTACTACCTGTGTTAAAGTATAGTGTGTGGTAATGATGACAAAATAACTTGTTTCCTGAGAAATTGAAATTTAGTATCAACCAATGATATAGTCATTCATACCTGTAATCTTTCTTTGAAAGTCTTTCAGCAACACCTTTCTGTTGATGATTGGAATTGTTATGGAAATACTCTGAGAACACAGTGAGACTCATAGTGATCTGACTGACTGTCTTCCTTTGGTCACTTGGAGGCAATATGGGTTTCTACTATGTCTCAGAAAAATAAAATAGGCAACAATATTTTTATTTCTAACTATATACACATGTGGCTGTGGTGTGAATGATTGTCATCCAACATAGATCTGTCAGTAGGTGCCATGACGCAGAGAGTGGGGATTGTGGAAGCGGCTGCATCCCCTATAGATGTACGGGACTGGGTGCCAAACTGTCCCTCCTCCCATACTAACTTACCATCATCTGCCCTAAGCAGTTTATGTAAGGTGCCGTATATTTGCTCGTGGCAATTCTGCACCTCCTACACAAGGACGTCAGTTTCCTGTGGGAGAAGCTTTTGCGGCGGAACCGCTCCGGACTGTTTTCTTCCATCACCAAATTGTCAGAGCGCTGTGGTGCAGAGCACGCCACATTTAAAGGGAAGGACAAGAGGTGATCTGATTGATCCTGATTGAAGCCAGGCCCGCCACACCGACTGATAATGTATTCCTCCTAATCTAACCCTGTTTCCAACTGCGGCCCAGGTGCCCTGCACGCCTCTGGCCACGGAATTACCAAAAATCAGTTGCTACGCCCTGTAGGCTTGCCCTGTGCGGCTTTGACTGCGCTTTGCGTGTTGTGCCAGTGATTCGCAAAAATAGAGCCCATAATCACTGTAAAAATGACAGATAATCAGCTTCTTCATTTTCAATTGAACTTTTAAGGGTAAACAGAAGGAAAGGTTAGTGGTCACATAAAATGTTAATAATTGGAGTGATATATCAAGTTATAGAGCTGGTTATATATGGATCAGGAACTACTGCTTTGCCCCTCTGTGGCTAGACTGGCACAGCGACTGAAGTGCATAGCAATCTCTTCTACTCTCTTCATAGTGCAATTACTGTGACAGTCTTCTACACCCGACACACCATCATCATTTCCTCCCATAGCCAAAATAAATAGTAGTAATGATAATACTTGGCCTTCCTGTTTATACCTGTCGTGTATTTAGCTATGTAGGACAGACCTATTCCATGCTGCTGCTAAAGCATCATGGGACAGTAGCAGGATTAGGGGAATATGATGTTTCCATCAGACTGCATGCTTATTTCCTCCTGGACAAATAAGCACCCTCACTGTTCTCTCAGTGTTTCTAATCTGAGGCCTGCCTCTTACCCGCGGTGGTTTTCTACTCCCCTCTCCAAGGTCCTACTCTGAATGTTGAATTGAGTTAGCGGCGCCTACTTACATCATCATTTTATATCCAATTGCACCGCTCCTCAGAACCTAACTTCTTTCACAGAATGCAACTTGTAATTTTTTCAGTGTTTTTCTTTTTCTCTTTTTAGAGGCACCACTCCTCTGTACTAAAACCCCTTTGTTTTTTGAACATTTGTTGTAAAAGAAGAACTGTCTTTTCATGTTGCCAGTGGAATGCAGAGAGGGCCGTCTGTGTGAGCTCATATAAATGATAATGATACAGCAGATTCCGACCTTTAGGATGTGGAGACTTCACTGTGAGAACTGAGAGAGAATTGCTGGGTGTGGAGAATTAAACGTAGCACGATGTGCCCACAAAGACCTCTGTGTATAGGACCGAGGGCTACGGGATAGGCGGATGACAAAATGTCATTATTTAGTTGATTAAAAAACTTTTAATTGTGTCTATGTTGGCTTCCCAATAGCACCTATTCCAAATGTTTCATCATCCCACGTCTGATAAACAAATAACTAATGTCAGGTGTGAGGTAATTTTTGTTCCAACTGAAAGCATAATGAAGTGCAAGACAAAGACCATTTGTCTGCGCTCACAGGCAGCAAATTAAATCAGCATAATTTCCTTCTCATAAAACAATGTGGAATGGTTTTATGACTCTAAACAGTGTTAGAATCTGTGGATGACCATTTTTTAAACCTTAGCATTAAGAAAGATGCAAGCTTGAGGGTGACAAGTACATCATCAAAAAATTTAGGAAATAATTACATCACAGCCTGAATAACGGCCTTTCTTGGGTAGAACCCTCAATGAACTTGTTCCATAACATCACTAACTGCAACTGCTTGTACTGTACATTTCCACCGTCTCTCCACACATTGTCTTCATTATATTCCTCTGCTTGTTTCCACTTTCTCATCCAGTGAAGGACACATGAGTATTTATGACATCCTCTGCATTCACCCTAATAATGGACTGGGTTAGTCTTAGCGTCCTTCTAAATGAGGCTTTCTTGATTTACCTTGAAGAAATGTGCCTTTAAGTGACATTGTTCTGTTTCAATACACTGGGTACATTAAAATTCAAAGATATTTTATAAACCTATAAACCTATAAACCTCCAGAGAAAATTAACTGAGCACAAGTGTTCTTTTTCACTAGCGCCCTGCTTCTTATTCATAAAATCACACTCATTCACACCTGAGAACTGCTGCAGCACATCCACCATCTTCATCTGTTGCCCTCTGACTAGCTCCACTGGTGCATCGGGGGGTTGAGTGCCTTGCTTACATATGTATCAATAGTATTGACTGAGGGAGGTGAAAGTGCTTCCCTTTCCCTTTCCCTTTCCCAACCCAAATTGTCTGGGGATTTTAACATTCAGTTCACTGGCCTGCTTGTCTAAACTTTAGTTTAGACAAGCAGTTTAGAGTACTTTGGCCCTCAACGCATGAAATCAGCTTCCAATATGATCCTCAATGTGGTAATATACTGTATCAAAGTCTTTAGAAAAGCAGTGGCAATGCAAATTACAGAGCATGTGTTTCTCTCCCACGAACAGCAGAAATGTCTCGTGCTACATTGCATATATGTTGTTTTGTGTTGGTCTGGCTACTACTGTATGTGGAGCCATGTAAATCTGCGGCTCTGGCACATGTGACTGACTGTAGCTGTAGTGGCTACACTTGTATTGAATACAGTCTCTATGTGGCTCTGTTATTTCTGTGGGAGGAAGGGAAAGCAAGGAGAGACAAGTCATTCCAGTGCCATTTCCAGTGGCAGTCAACGAACGCCGGCCCTCTCATAGCACAGGGGGCTGTGAAACGCTTGGAGCTCCTTGCGTGTTCGAGTAAACACCCTCTTTTGGTCTGGGGCCCCTCCAAGGGTCAATACCCTGTTACATCACAAAAGCTGAATTCATGGTAAGTTGCTCCAAGGTGTAGAGGGGGGGAAGAAGGGCACAGTGCTGCCTCACTTGTGCTCTTTGTCTCTCCTATATGACGATCTTGTATAGCTGTCTGTTACCATCATTATTTTTTTGTCTTTGTAATATCTCACGCACTTCCTTTCCTCTTTAATGAATGTCTTGACTTTCTTCTCATACTTCTCCCTCTTTTACCCTCTCTCGATTACATTCTATTCACACCAACTTCCATTCCACTCCTCTCTTTTCTCTCTCTCCTTTAGCGTAACACATACCCTTTTTCTGTTTCCTTCTCTTTCCTCCGTTTTTTCCTGGACACAGGTAAATGAAGGCTCTGAGAGAGTTCGGTGAGTGAGGCCGCTGGCTGCCCACACCAATACCCACAAACCCTTGGGAAGACGAGGAAGTGGAGCCAAGGAGGGCTAAGATGATCTGTCTCTTCTTGACCAACAAACCAACAACCTCACCACCGGAGTTCCCAAACCCAGAAACCCACCTTGGACACCTCTCCCTACAAAACCAAAAATACAACCACAGAATCTTCCACATGGATGCATGTTTCACTTCCATTACAACACTTAGGATGGGTACAAGGAAAATATTCAGGTAGGAACTGCCATGGAATGAATTTTGCAAGGTAGCACATTCCTTTGACATTCAAAAACACTTGTTGCAGATCAGAAGGCACATGTTCATGTAATGCATGAGTGACAGGTCAGTAGAGGAACAATGCTACCTCTGGTGGTTGTATGTGGGCAATGCATGCTGTAGGACTTGAGTATCAGCTCATTCACAGTAACAGTGGAGGTTATGTTGGGGTTAGGGTCACAGGTGTGATATTGGGCAAAACTCTGGATTTGTGCAACATGGAATACAACATAAACATTTTTATATTATACAGTGGCTACAGTAGCTACAGCAAAACATTATTCTATTCAACTTCATGCATGTGTCCTTAAAATGAGATGGACCATGGAGAAAAAAGTCTGGGTAATATTTCCACAACAAGAACCAACAAAACAAATACAATCCCATAATCCCCTTGTACATGGCAAGGGCTTGTTACTGAAAGTCTAATACTCAAGAGACAGAGAGAAAATTAGTAGCTTAGCTACAGCCTACTATATTTTTCTTTCAGCATATACAATAATTAAGTTTATATATACGTCCCCAAACCCAATGCTTAGCCATCCCCAGCTGTGTATTTTTGGTGCCAGCAACCAGGCGGAGGCCACTGTCATTTCCCAACATGGATTCAGTCCTATGCTGCCTTGTCTCAGAGACATATGAAGCCTCCCAGCTTAAACCACCACACTTGTCCCAGTAAACCAAACCTTAATGACAGGCTTGTCTAAAGCTGGAGTCTGTAAAAATGCCTCTGGGCATTTCGTCTAGTGTCTATTTCCTATTCCTACTGTTCTGAGTGCATCTGTGCTTTTCTTTTTGTTTCCGGTTATGGGAGAAAATGTTATTTCAACCATAAAAAACTGGCACCAGGACCTTTGTCCTGTTCCAGTGTTTCTAGTTCCAGAAACTGAAATAGACGATAAGTATGCAATTTATAAAATTTGATTTAATTCCTTCTCTCTGAGGCAGGGCAGGATGCAAGCCCAACTGAATTCCCAGTGGGACCCTGTTTTTTTCTCTCTTTTCAGGGCCTATTTTGAATGGGGCCTTTCTACAAAACTCATTAATATCATAGTACAGTCACACCTATATTCGCTTGCTGAACTTCCTGCAGAAATCCAAACAGGTTAGAAAGAGACAGATGGACTTTTGAGAATTCCCCGTGTTTGCCTCCCACTAGAACAGCAGGCCTGTGTAGAGCCAGGGCTCTGCCTTATGAAGGGCACTCACTAAGGCATCACTGAGACTCGTTTCACAGAAAACATCCATCAAAAGGCTTCATTTAACTAGAGATGAAAGGTGAGCCTTTTAACTCCTTCCTCAACCTAAGCCTGGCCTGTTGACTTTCTCATCTGTTTACGTTCCAAAGCATAAACATCGAAAGCACCTTATGCATATGAGGGTCCTCCCTTCACATGATTGGGGATAGCATAAAATCCTCATATTTTCTACATGATGAAAAAATATGGCTCCCACACAAGATCAAATATTTGCTCTGTTTTGCACTTGGTACTCCTCACTAGAGAATGTGAGCACGTGTATGTTTGTGTGTGTGTGAATGTGCACATGGATGTGTTCATGTACAATAAACAACAGCATACCATTCTTGGTCCTATACGCAGTACTTCCAATTCCTCAGATCTCCTGGAGTGAGTGTGTTTGCATGTGCGTGTGTGTGTGTGTGACTACTGTATGTCAGTAAGGAACTGGTGTGACAGAACTAAAGCTTGTATTTCAAATGCCTACATCAGCAAAGAGTAATATGAGAGACAGGCAAAGCGTGACAAAGAGAGAGAGAGAAGGATGATATTTATGAGTGTGTGACAGTGGCGCTGCGGCATGGGCATGCAAATTTAGCCTCGGGAGATGTGATAGACTCTTGAGAAAATGAATGTGTGTGCATGTTCGTGTATATGTAATATGCATATAATTTCATCCACATTATTGTGAAATTAAACAGTTAACACTTACAAACTATGAGGACAGGAAAGGGGAGATTGCGTTAGACGACTGCAGCCACACCGAGGCCCTATGCACCTGGCATTAGCATGCATATTGTGTCTGGATACAATTTAGCCGAATTACATTTACACCTGGCGTTAATATGTGTCTCCATCGTCCGCACCAAGTCAACACTGAGCTCCGATCTCACTTTCTTGCACAACCACATCACTTCCTTCCCAATGTTTACATTTTGAAAGAACTATAGGTCATTTGAAAAATGGTGGGCACTCAAGTAACATTTTTATATGCACTTTTTCTTCCTTTTCAGCAGAGAAGAAGGCTGTTTCATGCAGCTGCTTTCATTTCAGCCATGGTCAGTGTCACCGCTGCTCAGATGACTGCATAGATGTGGGAACAAAGTCAAGACTGGTGAAGTATTTCCACCTATACTTGGTTATTGTATATGGATTAAAAAATGTGATTACATTTACACTTCAATGTGTTCAGTGTGGTCACAACGCATCCCTGACCACCAGTGGAGGTGGTTTGGGTGACTGGATTACAATCGGTTCTCAATGCGTCTTGGGTGCATTTACACCTGTGTTTTCATGAGGTTAGGCGCTATCTGATTACAATCTGATCACCCAAGAAACACGTTAATGCCAGGTGTAAAGGGGGTGAGAGTGTAATAGATAAAACTTCAGCTTTCATCTCCACACCCTTATTCTCCCAACAATTCTGCTCTCATCACTGTGGTCAGTGTGACTTTCTTAGATACAAATGAAACAATAAACAGCACTAAGGAAAGAACAAAGAAATGCAGATTTAATATCTTATGTTGCTATTCGGGCCAGTTGTTACATCTTGAGCGCAGAACTGGCATGAAACAGGATGCAACATTGAGCCCTTGGCCTGTGTGGCCTTTTCCGGTTCCGCAGTTGACACAGTCAGATGTCATTAGACTGCAGTCTTAAAGTCTGGGTTGTGCCACTGAGCGACAGTTTCTCTCTTTTACACAGTCCTTGACAGACCGTTACAAGGTTGACACATGACATGAAATTAAGGCTTTCACTAAATGAGCACATACTGTACATATCCTACATTTTCATAAAATCTAGAACTTTGTACTTAAATGGTGGTGGGTGGAGCTCTTCCTGCCGTTAAAGACTATATTCAGGCTGCCACAGGGTTAGAAGGAATGTTTGTGTGGGTGCGTCCGGCGCGTCCACACTGTATGCATACACATAAACGGCAAACATATATCAACATCAAAGGAATTGGCACCCCTAAAGCTAAATATTGCACCCCCTACTATAGGGGGCACTGAAACACGCAGCGCTGCTCACTCTGACCTTTATTTACTTATACTGCCGAAGCCACAGTCGTTTTCTATAGCCCTAAAACAAAAGGGCTTTTCACACAGTACATTCTTAGTCACGGTAGTCTTCAACCCTGGGCTTACATTTAGCCATAGTTTAGTTTAACCCCTTTCCACATACTCTATTACCCAGGGCCCAAGGATGCTGTTACGCCGCATCCAGGAGAAACCAAGGCACAACATGGAAGGTGGAACCCTCCCTTTCCAGCTCCCAAAACCAGACAAACCCCCGACATGGATGGAAATACTGAAATATGAGTATTTATTTACAAAATAAGACAAAAAAATTGGCAGCAAAGGCATCAGGGAAAGTCAAAATAACAAACAAACTATCTAGGAGAAAGGAAACCATGTGACTCAGACAAACAAACACAGACGCTCAGGAAGAGAGAAAGAACACAGCAGAAAACTAATAGTCCTAACAATTCATACTGTGTCGGCTACTGGCTTAGCTTAGATGCCTATTAGATCAAAGTTGCATTCTAGAATGACAAATGACCAATTCTGTTCTGAAGGTTCTCTGTTCTCTGATCCATACTGTATATTAATTTGCATGTTACAAAAATGAATATGCAAATGCACAGAATAAATAAAAGTGATTATAGTGATCAGAAATTCACGTAACCAAAAACATTTTCAGGCATCTAGTGGATCAGTAAATTTCAGAAATAGCAACTCATGAGCTTGGAATTATAAGGTACTATCTGCCTTTTTTTATGCTTGTATGGTGTTATTATTTTAAAGAACCTTTTGTGGTTAGATATTTAAAAAGATTAAAGTACATTTGCAGCTGGTAGGTCAAATCTTTGATGCTCAGTATCACAGAACTGTAAAATACCCCTAAATTTGAGCATTATGTAACCATGCATAAAGAAAAACGAACTGAATAAGTCAACAAAGTTCTTGGATCGAGACGTATTATTTGACCTGAGAAACTCTCATGCCTTGCATTTTCTTCAGTGAGGTTTCTAATGACGTTGTGAACGTGCTCACTGAGAGGTTGACACCATGCCATGTGGCCAAACAATGGAGCAGCCATGTGAAATGCTGACTCAACCCAGAAATCAAAATTTGGTGCACGGTACCTGGCCTCTCTGAGCTGAGATGTCAAACCTCAATGGCCAATCTGATGTTTATGTGATTACTGCCTCTCAGCTCTATTCAGGTCCCACTGGCAATTTGACTGAAACAGGCAAAGTTAACAATGCAGTGGGATTTCTACAGCTGAATGGTAACGAAAGATTGACAGTACAAACAAAACTGGACAAATGGTCTTCTTGTCTCTCTTTCTCTTTCTCTCTCTCTCTCTCTCTCTCTCTCTCTCTCTCTCTCTCTCTCTCATACACTCACACACACACACACACACACACATACACTTACAAGCACATGCTGTTGTTGTTAGGGCACATTCACACGCACACGCACACGCACACACACACACACACACACACACACACACACACACACAGAAAACACACTGTTGTATTCCCAGAACATGTCCCTGAGGTGAGTTGGCAGTTTGTGGATGAAACCACTGAGACCTCGGCTTTGTAGACAGAGTTTCAGCAGCTGCTCAAGAAATTAAAACAGGCAGATACACACACACACACACACACACACAAGGTGTGATCCCATCCATCATATATACACCCTTCTTTTTTTTCCACTCTCTCCCTCTGCCTCTGTCATGGTTTCGCTCCAT